>CAUYQU010052308.1:0-15120 GCA_963574635.1 Cheracebus regulus
GGCACTGTTCACAATAGCAAAGACTTGGAACCAACCCAAATGCCCATCACTGGATAAAGAAAATATGGCACACATATACCATGGAATACTATACAGCCATAAAAAAGGATGAATTCATGTCCTTAACAGGGACATGGGTGAAGCTGGAAAACATCATTCTCAGCAAATTGACACAAGAACAGAAAACCAAACACTCGTAAATGGGTGTTGAGCAATGAGAACACATGTACACAGGGAGGGGAACATCACACATCAGGGTGTGTCAGAGGATGGGGTGGGGTTAGGGGAGGTATATCAGGGGGTGGGGGGATTCAGGAGGGCTAACATTAGGATAAATACTTAATGTAGATGACGGGGGAGTGGATGCAGCAAACCACCATGGCATGTGTATACCTAAGTAACAAAGCTGCACGTTCTGCACATGTACCCAGAACTTAAAGTATAATAAATTCCTAAATGTTTAAAAATATCTATTTTTAGCACATTTATAGACACAATGTAACAAAAAAGTCAATTTTACTATATGCTGATTAAAAGTTTAACTTTAAAAATAAAAAGAATATCCTTGAAGAAAGGAAATAAATGTGAAAAATATAAAAATTTATTAAATCTTGATAAAAAAGAGTATAGGAGTTCTCTGTATTAATATTGCAACTTTTCTGCAGGTTTAAGATTTATTTCAAAGTAAAAATGTTTTTCATTTAATGCCCCAGGTGATTCTGATGACTAATATTTGGGAATCACAAATAACACTGTCAATGTCATCTTAAGAAATATAGTGGAATGCTTTCTTATCTTCTGTCCTGTTATATTTATAATAGCCCTCGAACAAATAATCAATGTATAATCTGCAGTTATCATCCAGATAAATAGCCAGGTAGAAATGAGCATTGGTATTAAACAAAGAAATTGGTGTGCATTTATACTTAAGCTTCTGCACCAACTTTCCATGGAATCACTTGTCTCAACAATTTGAGACATTCCTTTATAGTTCCATGTGCAATAATGATTTGCCTGCATGCTTATTCATTATGGTCATACATTAATGATTATAAAAAGAGAAAACTCAAAATTCCACAGATATTTCTTTTTACCTCTTCTTTCCCATTTCTTTCTCATTAATTATAAGACATTAAAACAAAACATCTTTGGGAAATATGCCTAATTAAACCATAATAAGATTTCTCACTTAATCACTGTATTTTTGACTACTTGCTGTGTACCAAAAGCTTTGTCAAGAGCTTTTATACTATTTCAGGAAAGGACAGGTTATGTTACTGTAACTAACACCACCATAGATCTCTGTGGCTACAACAACAAAATTTAATGACCTGCTCTCACTATAGGTCCACAGATGATCAGCAATGGGATTCTGCTCACAGTTGTTATTCAGGGGGCCAAATTAACATAGAAGTCACCATCCTGAACATTTGATCAACATGTTAGAGGGGAAGGGGTCTCTGGAAGGTCTTGTACCAGCCCTAAAATGACACAGATCACTTCCACTCACAATTCATTGTAAGGAATAAGTCACGTGGCTTCAGTCAACCAAAAAGGAGCTAGGACATGCATTGCTACCATGGACCTGGAAGGTGAACAGTCTCCCATCCAACAGCATTAATGACAACGAACGTGCATTAAATCATTTTTCCTTATCGCTACCCAACAGCTGAATGAAATAGTGATTTTCATTATCTTCATTTTACAGAGGGAAAAGCAAGGCTTATAGAAATTGAGAAAATTGCCCACGGTTACATGGAAAAGGAGCCACAATTTAATCACAGATTTGCATGATTCCCAATTTGTGATCATATCCTGTGAGACACAGTCCCTAGTTGCTTATCCTCCTCTTTTTAATTTCAATGCAGGCCTACAAGTACAGCTATAGAAAGGCTTCGCTCAAAGGTATGTGAACTAAAGTGGCAATGAAGGGACGGCCTTACTTGTGAGAAACGCTCATAATCCAGCTGTCTGGAGCTGTCCAACTCCTCTACCTTCACCTAGGCAATGTTTCCCTTAGCTCACCACCTAGTACCACCTCCCACAGTTCATTTCTGCTGTCGGCACATTTCCCTCCATCTACAAGGTCATTTTGCCTCCACTACTCATAGACAAGCACTTCTGGGCCATGACTGGCAGAATTTGTTCCTATATCCTGACATTCATTGTCAGATGCATAGGTACAACTGAATTGGGTAGGATTCTTTTGTGCTCAGGGCCTATCTACATCTCGGAATTCTATAATCCAAGCTTAATGATCTTATAATTTTGCCAAAGGATTTTATTGTCATGTTTTTTTCTGTCAGTCAGTGTTTTGGATTTAATGTTAGTGGACCCCCACAATTCATATGCTGAGATCCTAATCTCCAATGTAAGGGTCTTAAGAGGTGGGACCCTTGAAAGATAATTAGGTCATAGACGGTGGAATAGTGCCCTTAACAAAGGAATCTCAAAGAGCACTCTCCCTCTTTCCACCATGTGAAGACACAGTGAGAAGCCAGCCAACTGCAGTGCAGAAGAGGGCTCTCACCAGAACCCAACCACACAGGCACGCTCATCTCAGATTGCTGGCCTCCACAACTGTGAGAAATAGAGTTCTGTTGTTTAAAAGTCATCCAATTTATGGTGTTTTGTTATGGCAGCCCAAAATGACTAAGACAGGGAATAATGCTCAGTGAGTCACCCTGCATAAGAGTGGCCTAGCTCAACATTGGTGAGGTGGGGAGGTCTCCTCTGACAAGCTGGCTGGAGAACCGCATTCCCAGTTAAGAGACATGGCACATGATAAAGCACCAGCTGGGGTTCTTGAAGGATCATCACCAGCACAGTAACATGTCACTTTGTATTTGCTTTCTCTACTTCCATATTTCACTTCTTCTATGTTGCAATCCTAGAATTGTACCTTTTAATTAAGATTTGTCTTGGGCTAGCTTTCC
The DNA here is from genome assembly GCA_963574635.1 of Cheracebus regulus. NCBI lineage: Eukaryota > Metazoa > Chordata > Mammalia > Primates > Pitheciidae > Cheracebus > Cheracebus regulus. Next base: position 2,937 of record CAUYQU010052308.1, read on the forward strand.
TGTGGAACTGGAATTACAATACTATAGTTATGAGATACACACCCCTGAAGTGTTTTCTATAATGGTGGTGGGTGGCGGGGTGGGAGTGTGTGTATTTAAGTTCATGATTCAAGTATTCAGTCCCAGGATTTGGAGGTATCATCATGCTTTATCTTAACCCCATACCAAACCCAAATTAGAGTCAATATTTTAAACTATTATCACAGTAAAAAATTTTGAAGGTATCCTCTGTGCCTCTGAACATTCTTTTCACTCTTCTTATAATGCCCTGGTCCCATTGCAAAAATGTATTTATCTTTCCAGGCTCTGAGACTCATTACCTAACCACTCTATAAAATTTTACTTGGCAGACACTATTACATACAGCTAGGTGTCCTGTTTTCCTACCTATCATAGTACTTGACATTTGTTAATTTTATTAGCAATGAAGATACAGTTGATTTTTTATTAACATATGCTTTTATCATATTAAAATCAGGCAATTATCTGACAATAAAGACTACTTATGAAATGCTGTTATCTCAGATTCTACTTAAAGAGTATGTTATAACCTTAGTACCAAGGTTTTCTCCCAGAAAAAGATTCGTGGAAACATCAATTGCTTTTCAGAGTTGATAGCTACTGCTTCAAAAGTATTTTATTCAAATACCAAATTAAACCCCAAAAATCCTTAGGACACAACAAATTGATTTTTGGTTTACATTCAGATTTCAGCACTTAGTTGTCCTGAAAAAAAAAAAATCAGAAAAGGTGGTGATTTGTGAGGAAATGAAATTAGCCAACTGACGCTCTGCTAGGCATGCTAAGTTCTTTCTTAGTCCCTGGGGAGTAAACTTATGGGGCAGAATCACCAAAAACAGGACAGGCATGGAATTCAAAGTTAGTTTGTTCTATATTTATCAAATTCTAACCAGTAGTCATATAAATAACAAGAATAACCAAATCAGAGACCTGTTTGTTTAAAGCACGTATTTTCAATTTCAAAAGCAAAAGTAACAATGGAAAAAAAAAAATAATTCACTCAGAGGAAATGTGTGTGCCTACAAATGTCTATACATGTTCTTTCTCTAAATGTAGCCACTAAGGCCTTTGAGAGCAGTCAGCCCTGAGCAATCCTCAAATTACTACTCAATACATCAGTTGGTGATGCCATCCAAGTCCACTACTCCATTAGAATCATTTATCCCATAAAAATTTGGTTTACAAATTTTAAAACAGGGAGTGCTTCTGGCTATTGATCCAAAGTCAATTTTCAGACTTAACAATTTTTTTTATAAATTGTGCTTGCAGGCCCAATAATCATCCCTGAACTTGTTATGCATATTATGCCTTTGTCATCTTTCAGACCACAGCTAACTGTGTCATCTCCCACTCCATCTGAAGTTCTCCCAAAGCCAGAAATTTCAAGTGACTATTTCTCCCAAGTCTGTTCTGCTTGCCCACTCACCACTGACATCAAGAAAGTTTCCCTTTCTCCATGGGGGTTGCAGAGTGCTCCTGATGTTTATATCAGATGACCTCCTCAGTTCATAGAGAACTACCATTATGAGACTACACAAAGCTCCTATTTTTATTTTTGTTAATTACCATTATTTCTGTTGTTATTCCTCTTGACTTTAAGTACCATCTCTCTTGGATTTGGTCTTCCCAATCCATCTGTTGCACAATTTTTTGCTCCTTAGCTCAGCTAGGTCAGATTCTTGTCTCATGACCAGGAAAAACTAGGTGCATGGACACCAGAGTGAAGTTGAATTTACTAAACAAAAAAAAAGCTCTTAGCAAAGAGAGGGGCTCTGAAAAGCAGGTTTCCAATTGCCCCCTTCATAGTTGAATATCAGGGCTATATAAGCTAGTGGGGCTGGGTTCCTTATTTGTATAAGGTGTGAATTCCTGGTGGCTCTCCCTCATTTTCCCCAGTGCACGTGTGGGCCCTTAGTCTGCTGCAGGCATGTTTAGGCAAGCCCCTTTGCAAGTTCCCTTATCTGCACAAAACATCTGGTGTAAGCACTTCTGAGGTGGGTCGGAGGTTCTCTGGGGACCCTTCCCTTACTGTCTACCTAAAGGAAGCTAGATAACTCCTTTCACTCTATCATGACTTTATTCTCAAACATTTTAAGCTTGGAAATATGCATTATATGAGCAGGGCCAAGATGACTGACTAGAAGCGGCAGCAGTCAAAGGCTCCCATCAAAGAAAACCATAATAAACATGTGAATCCTTCACCTACAATCAAGGTATCCAGGTTCTCTCATCAAAATTGACTAGAAGACTGACATGATCCACAAAGAGAAAGAAGAACAGAGGTGTGGTAGCCCACCGGAGAGCCATAAGGGCAGGGGAACCCCTTCCTTGCCAGCCAAGAAAGTGGTGAGTGAGCATGCTACCCAGCCAGGGAAACTGCTTTTTCCATGGAAATGTGCAACCCACACATTGGAGGATCCCACTGGTGAAACCACACCACCAGGGCCTAGAGTGTCCCAACCTGTCAGCTGGAATCTACTTAACCCTACTGAACTCCCGGGGTTGGGGTGACCAGCACCTGCTGCAGCTGCCTGCTGTCTAAGCCATTTCAGCTCCCTGGAGGAGGGGCAGCAGCCAGCACTGGGATTCACAACTGCCTAACATGCTAAGATCCTTGGGCAGGGGAAGGACAGCACTCATTTCTATAGCTTCAAGCTGTGCTTTTCCCCTGTTGGAGCCAGGGAGGCTAGATGACTTGGTCCCCAGAGGTGTCCCCCAGAGCCCAACACACCAGCTGTGGCAGTACGTGACCAGAGTGCCTCTGGGCAGTACGTGACCAAGTGTTCTGGGCTTCCCTGCAGGAAGAAATACTAAGGATCAATGAAATGCAAAGTGTTTTTTTTTAAAAAAAAAAAAAAAAAAAGACAAAATAAACTGCTATAGCTAAAATAACCAATAAAAGACAACCCCTCCAAAATAAAATCAGAAATGAAAAAGGAGGCATTACAACTGATATCACAGAAATGCAAAAGATAATTAGAGATGACTATGAACAACTGTATGCTTACAAATTGGAAATCTAGAAGAAATGGAAAAATTCCTGTACACATAAAACTTACCAAGATTGAATGAGTAAGAAAGAGAAAACTTGAACCGACCAATAATAAGTAACAAGATTTAATCAGTAATAAAAAGTCTCCCAACAAAAACAACAAAAAAGCCCAGAACCAAATGGATTCATGGCCAAGTTCTACCATGTTTACAAAAGAGAGTAAGTGCTCCTCAAACTGTTTCAAAACATTGAAGAGGAGGGAATTCTACCCTATTATTTTTTATATTAATTTTATGAGGCCAGCATCATTCTGCTACCAAAACCAGACAAGGAAACAGCAAGAAAAAAAAAATAACAAAAACACTCCAGACCAGTATGCTGATGAACATAGATGTAAAAATACACATCAAAATTTTACCAAACAGAATGCAGGAGTGTATAAAAAAATAATAAACCACAAAAAAGACAAGAGCTAAAAAATTACCTACTAAGTACAATGTTCACTATTGCAGTAATGGGTACACTAGAAGTCCAGACTTCACTGCTATGCTATATATATGTACAAGAAATCTGCACTTATAATCTCTAAAAGTAAATTTTAAATTAAAAAATTAAAACAATGGTAATAATATACCATGATCAAGTGAGATTTATACTAAGGATGCAAGAATGGTCTAACATATGTAAGTCAATAAATGTGATATATCACATCAACAGAATGAAGGACAAATCCACATGATCTTTTCAATAGTACAGGAAAAGCATTTGATAGAATTTAACATCCTTTTATGATAAAAAATAAACTCAACAATTAGACATAGAAGGAGTACACCTCAAAATAATAAAGGCCGTAAATAATGAACCCAAAGCTAACATCATACTGAATGGAGAAAAGTCCAAGTCTTTTCTCTAAGATCTAGAAAAAGGCAAGGATGCCCACTTCCACCAACTGTATAGACATAGTTCTGTAAGTCCTACCCAGAAAAATCAGGGAAAAGAAAGAAATAAAATTCATTCAAATTGGCAAAAAGAGTAAGTCAAACTATCCTTTTTGCTGATAAGAGCTTATATTTAGAAAAACCTAAAGACTTCACTAAAAATCTTTTACAATAACAAATTTATTAAAGTTGCAGGATACAAAATCAATGTATAAAAATCAGATTCATTTCTATATTTGTAATAATCTAGCCAAGGAAAAAAAAATCAAGAAGGTAATCCCATTCACGATTGCTACAAAAACATAAAATAAAATACCTAAGAGTTCATCTAACCAAGGAGGTGAAAGAGCTCTACAAAGAAAACACTAATGCAAGAAATTAAAGAGGAAACGAATGAAAAGACATCCCAAGCTCATGGATGAGAATACTGTTAAAATGACTGTACTGCCTGAAGCAATCTACAGATTCAATACAATTCTTATCAAAATACCAATGACATTCTTCATGGAACAGACATAAATCTGTGCATTTTCCAACTCATCTTTGTCAAAGGCACCAAGAACATACAATGAGGAAAGAACAATTTATTTAATAAATGGTGCTGGGAAAATGAATTATATGCAGAAGAATGAAACCAGATTCCTATCTCTCAACATAAACCAAATCAAAATAGATTAAACACTTGGATCTAAAACCTGAAACTGTAAAACTGCTAGACGAAAACACTGGGAAAACAGTATTTGGTCTGGGCAAAGATTTCCTATGTAAGACCTAAAAAGCACAAGCAACCAAAGCAAAAATAGACAACTGGGATTAGATCAAGCTAAAAAGCCTCTGCACAGCAAAAGAAACAATCAACAAAGAGACAACCTACAGCATGGGAGACAATACTTGCATGTTTTCCATCTGACAAGGGATTAATAGCCAGAATATTTAAGGAGTTCAAACAACTCAATAGCAAAATCTAATAATAAACTGATTATCAGGTTAATATAGTATCAGTATATTGGTAATAGTAATCTGATTAATGGATAAAGGACTGGAGTAGACATTTACCAAAAGACATAGAAATGGCCAACAGGCATATAAAAAGAAATCTCAATATCAGTAATCACCAGAGAACTGCATAGCAAAACTACAATGAGATATAATCTCACCCCAGTTAAAATGACTTTCATTAAAGGGGCCATAATGGACGCTGGCAAGAACACAGACAAAGGGGAACATTTGTATACTACTGGTCGGAATGTAAATTAGTACAGCCACTATGGAAAGCAGTATGAAGGATTCTTAAAAAGCTAAAAATAGAACTGTCATACCATCCAGCAATTCCAGTACTAGAATTGTTTATAATCAAAATAAAGGAAATCAACATATAAAAAAAAACAAACATCTGCACTCCCATTTCTATTGCATTTAACAATAGCCAAAATACAGGATCAATCTAAGCACCCATCAATGGATAAATGGCTACAGAGGATATGTTTATACACAATACAGGATTATTTAGCCATAAAAAGAATGAAATCCTGTCATTTGTAGCAATATGGACAGAACTGGAGGACACTATGTTAAGTGAAATAAGCTAAGTACAAAAAGACCAATATAACATGTTCTCTTTCTTATGTGGGAGCTCAACAAAGTTAAACTCATGGAAGTAGAAAGAACAGTGGTTATCAGAGACTGGGAAAGATGGGGGGAAAGGAGGATGAGACAGGTTGGTCAGTGGCGACAAAACACAGAGACAGAAGGACAAGTTCTAGTGTTCATAGCACAATAGGGTGACTTTAGTTAATATACTGTATATTTCAAAGTATCTAGAAGATTTAAGATATTCTCAACACAAATGATAAATGTTCAAAGTGATGGATAGTCTAAATATCCCAATTTGATCATTATACATCATATGCATGTGTCAAAAAATCACATGTATTCCATAAATATGTACGATTTTTTTAACAAAAAATAAAAAGAAACCACTTACTAATACCAATAATATCTCTATTTCTCTACTTAGGTTTACAGTCTGATGCTTTATATTAATACATTTTAAGGCCTTATCACTAGGTGAGTATGTATGTGGCTGCTGTAACTCCTTTACCTATTTCAGTTCATTGCTACCACCATTCTTCTTTGTCCTTTCATAACTATTTTTTAGATATTAAAATTGCCATTCCAATGGTTTTTTAACTACTTACATGGTAGGGATATATATTACCCTTCCTTCACTTCTGAATTTATTCATTGTGCCTCCTATACACAACATATTGCTCGATCCTGTTTGTTGGATATTTGTTTTCCCAATTATCTGTATTTTGATCAGTGATTTTACTCCTACTAATTTATTGAAAATGCTGTGATATAAATGCTGTGTATGTCTCTGCCATTCTCTTTAATGTTTTCTATTTACCGTCCCTTTCTTTTGTCTCTTCCTCTTTTCCTACTGACTCTTTTTAAGTTATGTGATCAATTTTTATTCTTCTGGTGATTACCTTTGAATGTTAACAAGGCCTATTTTACTTGTCTAATGTAAATGTTCAAAAATCATTCTTACTTCTACCTTCCCTTCAAACAAGATAATAACATTAGTGTTCTCACAGCTCCCTCCAATTTCATCCTAATCTCCCACTTATTGATCATCAAAAATATTCTTGTCATCCGCAGGGATGGCTGTGAGGGTAGAGCCAGCAGCCCATCCTAATTCACTATCTTATCAGGAACAAAATGTTCTTTTATATAATGTATACACAATACATTATCTTGCAATCATTTATTTGTAGAAAATTTCCTTCTCTGACGAAATAAAGCAAGACTTACACAAAGCACCAGGCACATAACATATGCTGCTGTCATTTAAATGTGTCCCCCAAATTTCATGTGTTGGAAACTTAATTACCAATGTGGTAGTATTGAAAGGTGGGGTTTTTGAAAAGTGATCGGATCATGGAGTACTCTGCTCTCATGAATGGATTAATGGGTTATCATAGGAGTGGAACTTTTGGATTCCTGGGATAAAACTTGTGTGGCCAAGATGTATTTTCCATTTTTATAGATTGCTGAAATTAATTTTCTAAAATTTTAAATTTTTAACATTTTTAGTCATGAGCAATATTTGTGGTTTCCTTTTCTTGCAATTTTTTTCAGGTTTTGGTATCAGGATAATGCTGGCCTCTATAATAATCTGGGAAGTATTCTCTCCTCAAGTGTCTGCAATAATTTGTGCAAAAAAAATTTTTTTTTTAAGATATAATTCACCAATGAAGCAATCTCGGCGAGAGAGAGAGAGAGAGAAGATTTTTAACGAGAGATGGGGCTATTAGGGTCAACTATTTCTTTTTGAATGAGCTATGGCAGTTTATCTTTCAAGGAATTTTTCCATTTTATCTAAATTGGCATAGCCATTGGTATAAAGTGTTCACAATATTTCCTTATTGTCCTTTTATCTGTAGAATCTCTTTATGTCACATCCCTTCATTTCTGATCATTTCTTCTGCCTAGTGATAACAATTTTATCAACTTTTTCACAAATAAGCTTTTAGTTTCACTGATTTTCTCTTTGATTTTTCTGTTTCTAATCAATCTGTTTCTTTTCTGGCCTTTATTTTTCCTTTTCTGTTAATTTTGGGTTTCATTTAAAATTCTTTTTGTAGTTTCTTATTATTCACTAACTTTTCACTCTAAAACCTGTAAGATGAATACTGACTGACAATTACTTGAGTCTATAAAATTAACTTCGAAATACTGGAGTTTTGCTTGGGAAGTTAAGCATTTAGTTATTGCCTCTTCTCTGCCTCAGTTCTTGCAGCGCATTTTACAGTACATCATATTACAGTCTGTCATTAGGTGGGTTTTACTTGGTCCTATCTTGGTTTTATTTGACTGTTTCCCAATTAGTCTGAAAACCATGAAAGGAAAGACATTTTTCCAACTCTTACCCCCAGAGCACCTATTATATAAAATTCTTGAGAAAATGTTCAATAAATGTTTACTAAATTTATTTGGCCTAAGGCAGCACTAGGCAGTTTTCTGAGATGCCACAAGCTTGTGTTCTGACATGCTGAATTCAAAGCACTTCAATGAAGCCAGTTTAGGTTAATGGTAGCAAGCCATAGCTAAATCTGTGGAAATATAAGATTGTATTTGAGGTTTCCAAACAATCACTCATTCTGGAAAACCTGAAAAAGAGTTTGAGTAGAAAGTTGACAATTATTTATTTTTAGAAGTGACAGTGCTCTCCATTCTCATTGATTACTTCAACCTCAAAGAATGTAACTCTAAAAACCACATTAGGCTTTAAGCACCTTGCTAAGCAATGTGAGGTCTACCTGCCCAGTGCCTGTCACATGAGGTGTTGTTCTAATTGAAATTATTTGTGATCTGAGAGCCAGGATTGGAGCTGCCTCCCAATAATTTCCTTTAAGCCATCTCTGTCATTTTATGCCTGAGTCATCCCCACTTTCAAAGCCTTAGGAGTGTGTTCAAAGAATGGATTTCAGATGACACTGAACAAGAGCATTGACTACAAGACAATGAAAACTTAGAAGCAAAAACTGATGCTTCCTGTAGTTTTGAGTGAACTTAGGCAAGTTGCATAACTTCTTTATGTCACTTATCTCATTTATAAAATGAAACTTTAGGCAAAGTATCTTGCTGTCCACCTGCACTGCAACTTCAACTTGATTTAAAAAATATATCATACATGAAATTGTGAAAAACTCCCATGGAGATAGCTACCTGGATTATCTAGTGTGAGTAAACAGAGTGGGTAATAGATAAACCAATGTTTGTCCTGAAAATAAATAGATGGTTGGTAAATGATTGCCTATAATCTGTAGCTTAGAAACATATGTTAATTTCAACTGGGAATCCTGATTATCGTGAGAAAGCAGATTTTTAGAAAAACTATATAATCAGAAAGGAAAACAAAACCTTCAAGAAAATTCTGGCCTTAGCAAGTTACCTTGGAAACAGACAACTTACTATAAGAAAATTATGTCAGGGAAATTTGGAGTCTTTTTTCTTTTTCTGAGATGCAGTCTTGCTCTGTTATCCAGGCTGGAGTACAGTGGTACGATCTGGGCTCACTGTAACCTCCACCTATCCGGTTCAAGCGATTCTCCTGCCTCAGCCTCTCGAGTAGCTGGGACTACAGGTGAACACCACCCCACCCAGTTAATTCTTTTGTATTTTTAGTAGAAACGGGGTTTCAACATGTTGGCCAGGCTGGTCTTGAACTCCTGACCTCAGGTGATCCACCTGCCTCGGCCTCCCAAAGTGCTGAGATTACAGAGTCATATTTAAACCAGAGTTTGGTGACTAGAAGTACAGAAGTTTTAATTGGGCACAAAATAGCCCCAAATAACCCCTCTTCATTTTATTTACCTCAAGTACTCTTCATACATAGCTTAATTTATTCATGTAATAAATACATATGTGCATCTGTTTATATGTAAGTGTGTGAATATGGATGAGTATGCATGTGTGTATGTGTTTCCATGTGTGTGCTCACACATGTGTTGAGCACTGGTGCTAAGCCCTGGATACAGTGGTTAACAAAAAGAAAATTGTCTCTGCCTTCATAGGTTAGTTTCCTGTGGAAGTTATAAGCAAGAGAGTGACACTAGATTTTGAGATTTTTTGAAGGCCAGGTCTGACTGTATCAGATTATCTATGTCTAGCACAGTGCATTATAAATCTTAAGTGTGCAATTAATGTCTGCTAAATAATTTTTCAAGCTGAAGATGTCAGTTTCAGCTTGAAATCACTCTCAGAATTGTGATTTGTTCCAAGATGAATTGTTGAACATGAACATATATATGTCTATTTTAGTAGATAGATACACACGCATATATATAGTTTAAGCATCGTCATCATTCTTAGGTGTAGTCAGCAGAATCTACTCCAGCAAGTTTAATCAGAAAGGCATTTATTAGACAGTACTAGGTGATGTACAGCATCTCCAGGAGGGCCAAGAGCCAAAACAGATGTTCCATAGCCAGGAGCAACTGCAAACAGAAACATCTATTCACCCTGAGACTGTTCTAGGAAAAACCTCTTTTCTGCTGTGACTCAACTCTTTCCCCAGGTTTCCCATCAGAGCTTGCCCCAGAAAAACTAAATGCTTCTACTATCATGCCACACATTTCTCACGTCCTCTTCCAATTCCCATGTGTGTATAAAACCTGAGCCACACCTGAAGCCCTGACTGCAAGAAAGCTCGAAAAATGTAGTGATTAACTTTCCAGCCTCCCTAGTACCGAAAAGCATACTGGAAAGGAGACTGGAATGAGTCATGTGCAAGCCAATTCATCATAAAATGGCTTCAGTTTACACTAAGATTTTTGTCGTAACTATCTGACTGCTTGGACTGTGTTCCTGGAGAGAACCACAAATAAAAGGATAGAAGAGGGTTTCAATGCCTACAATGTGTCAAGGTGATGGACAGTCCCCTTCCCTAAGTTCTACTCCCCATACTGGAGGTGCAAGAACAAGCAAGAAGTGCCTCTACACATCCTGGAAATCTTAAGCTTCGGAACTGAACTAAGCTGCAGTGTCTCAGAAATAATGCCTGTCTGACCCACTTCACAGAGCTCTTCAGAAGATAATGCATATGTGTATTCATAATTGTCACACTTGTATCATATCCGTCATCTGCTCCTCCATATGTATTTCTGTGAGCCTGCTCTAAAAAGAACCTCTTTCCTGCCATGACTCAACTCTTTCCCCACATTTCCCATCACAACTTGCCCCAGAAAGACTAAATCCTTCTACTACCATGCCACGCATTGCTTATTTCCTTCTTCCAAATCTCATGTGTGCAGAAAACCTGTTCTACCTGTGGCTATGCATTGGCCTCATCACAGTCTCTTCTCTCTCTCACCTGCCTCAATCTTATCCGTCACCAACATCCGTTTATTCGACTTCAAAAACTGCTCTCAAATCTAGGCTCTCCGTTGTCACTTAAGTTGGTTCAGTTTCATCCTATCTAACCCAAGTTGTTACAGGTTTTCTAATTGATTATATTGCCTCTGGTCTGACAAACTTTCCACCTCTCTATCCCAAAAAGCAAATCAGAGTATGCCACTCTCTTGCTTCATCATTATTTTCATTGTTATTTGCATTAAAATTCATACTGTGAAAATAACACCAGGCCTGAAATATTTCTCTACTTTCCAGACATGAGTGAGTGATTGCAACAGAGCCCTATGACTGCTTATGGGCCACCTTGGAAGTTCCACAAGGTGCCAGTTCAAAACTAAATGATGTTCCAATGATCATTTATAGAAATGGATCAATATTAAAACTGGAATGTGTTCTTTGTCAAAGATGTTTTTAAATCTCCACATGATTTCTCTGTGTGTTCCTCATTTCATTAGTCATGAATTACACAACTCTTTTTCCTATTTTTCTGCTTCAATATTTCATCTTCACTCCTGTGATTTTGAAAAAAAAAAGTAAATATTGGATGGTTTATTTTTATATTGCACCAAATGATACATCTCAGCCACATTCTTCCTGTTATCCAAACTACCCCATACTTTCTTTACTTTCAAAGAAATACTCTCTATGTCTACTACCTAATTTGGCATCTCCCTTTTCAGGTTCTCATCTCATTTGCCTCAAAATAATTATTTCTCTGACAAGTAAGAAGCTGAACAAACTACCTCTAATAAAGGAAACCATGTGATACTCACCTTTTGAAGTTAATTGTGGACTACTATTTTATTCCTTTCACACTCAGGTAGCTTCTAAACAAAAAGAACACAATATGCTAAATAACTTATTTGAGAATGGAGATCAGCATTCTAACATAACACTTCCAATGCCTAATTTTAAACAAACACCTCATTCACAGAAATCACAGATCATTGGAAACTGCCTATTAGACTGTGATGGATGAAAGGTGCTTGATAAAAAAGAATAAGCTCTTTTTAAGGTTAATTGGAGAGGCATATTAAACGTTTCCGATTTTTTTACATAGAGATTTTGTATTATTTTATGTGGGCTAAAAAATTGCATACTGAATTGTGTATTGCATTAGAAATTGTATATATATGTATATATACACACACACACACAAAATATGTATTATATGCATGCTATAGATTACATAACATTTACATATATTTATATAATATACATTGTATATATATACAATTTCCTAACCCAAATACAAAATCTTGATAAAGAATATACATATTCTATATTTTATAGATACATCCACAGTATATAT
>CAUYQU010052309.1:0-16468 GCA_963574635.1 Cheracebus regulus
GTTGGTTGCTGGTTCACTCTATTGACAGTTTCTTTTGCTGTGCAGAAACTCTTAAGTTTAACCCATTTGTCTATTTTGGCTTTTGTTGCCATTGCTTTTGGTGTTTTAGTCATGAAGTCCTTGCCCATGCCTATGTCCTGAATGGTATTGCCTAGGTTTTCTTCTAGAGTTTTTATGGTGTTAGGCCTAATGTTTAAATCTTTAATCCATCTAGAGTTAATTTTTGTATAAAGTGTAAGGAAGGGACCCAGTTCAGCATACTGCATATGGCTAGCCAGTTTTCCTAACAACATTTATTAAATAGGGAATCCTTTCCGCATTGCTTGTTTTTCTCAGGTTTGTCAAAGATCAGATGGTTGGAGTCATGTGGGGTTCTTTTTGAGGGTTCTGTTCTGTTCCATTGGTCTATATGTCTGTTTTGATACCAGTACCATGCTGTTTTTACTACAATAGCCTTGTAATACAGTTTGAAGTCAGGTAATGCAATGCCTCCAGCTTTGTTTTTGTTTTTATGGTTGTTTGTTTTGTGGTTTTCTTTTTTTCCTTAGGATTGTCTTGGCTATGCAGGCTCTTTTTTGGTTCCATATGAAGTTTAAGTTGGCTTTTTTCAATTCTGTGAAGAAAGTCATCAGTAGCTTGATGGGGATAGCATTGAAACTATAAATTATTTTAGGCAGTATGGCCATTTTCAAGGATATTGATTCTTCCTAACCATGAGCATGGAATGTTTTTCCAGCTGTTTGTGTCCTCTAGCAAACATTCCTTGAGCAGTGGTTCATAGTTCACCTTGAAGAGCTCCTTCATATCCCTTGTTAGTTGTATATCTAGATATTTTATTATTTTTGTAGCAATTGTGAATGAGAGTTCACTCATGATTTGGTTATTATTGGTGTATAGGAATGCGTGTAATTTTTGCACATTGATTTTGTATCCTGAGACTTTGCTGAAGTTGCTTATCAGCTTAAGGAGATTTTGGGCTGAGACAATGGGGTTTCCAAATATATAATCATGTCATCTGCAAACAGGGACAATTTGACATCCTTTCTTCCTATTCAAATATGCTTTATTTCCTTCTCTTGCCTGATGGCCCTAGCCAGAACTTCCAATACTATGTTGAGTAGGGGTGGTGAGAGAGGGCATCCTGGTCTAGTGCCAGTTTTCAAAGGGACACTTCCAGTTTTTGCCCATTCAGTATGATATTGGCTGTGGGTTTGTCATAAATAGCTCTTATTATTTTGAGATAGGTTCTGTCAATATCTAGCTTATTAAGAGTTTCTGGCATAAAGAGCTGTTGGATTTTGTTGAAGGCCTTCTCTGCATGTATTGAGATAATCATGTGGTTTTTGTCTTTGGTTCTGTTTATGTGATGGATTACCTTTATAGACTTGTGGATGTTGAACCAGCCTTGCATCCCTGGGATGAAACGGACTTTATCATGATGGATAAGCTTTCTTGATGTGCTGTTGGATTCAGTTTGCCAGTACTTTATCGAAGATTTTCACATCAACGTTCATCATGGATATTGGCCTGAAATTTTTTTTTTTAGTTGCAACTCTGCCAGGTTTTGGTATCAGGATGATGTTGGTCTCATAAAATGAATTAGGGAGGATTCCCTCTTTTTTGTATTGTTTGGAATAGTTTCAGAAGGAATGGTACCAGCTCCTCTTTGTAACTCTGGTAGAATTCGGCTGTGAACCCTTCTGGTCCCAGACTTTTTTTTGGTTGGTAGGTTATTACTTGCTGTCTCAACTTAGAGGTGTTCATAGTAATCTCTGATGGTAGTTTGTATTTCTGTGAGATCAGTGGTAATATCCCCTTTATCATTTTTTATTGCATCTATTTGAATCTTCTCTTTCTTATTAGTCTGGCTAGAAGTCTATCTTTTTTTTTTCTTTTCAAAAAAACAGCTCCTGGATTTATTGATATTTTGAAGGATTTTTTGTGTCTCTATCTCCTTCAGTTCTGCTTTAATTTTAGTTATTTCTTGCCTTCTGCTGGCTTTTAAGTTTGTTTGATTTTGTTCCTCTAGTTCTTTTAATCATAATGTTAGGGTGTCAATTTTAGATCTTTCCTAGCTTCTCTGGTGAGCATTTAGTACTATAAATTCTCCTCTAGACACTGCTTGAAATGTGTCTCAGAGATTCTGGTATGTTGTGTCTTCATTCTCATTGGTTTCAAAGGACATCTTTATTTTTGCCTTCAATTCTTTATTTCTCCAGTAGTCATTCGGGAGTGGGTAATTTAGTTTCCATGTAGTTGTATAGTTTTGAATGAGTTTCTTAATCCTCAGCCCTAATTGTATTGCACTGTGGTCTGAGAGAGTGTTTGTTATGATTTCCGTTCTTTTGCACTTGCTGAGGAGTGGTTTACTTCCAATTACATGGTCAATTTTACAATAAGTGTGATGCGGTGCTGAGAAGAATATATATTCTGTAGTTTTGGGGTGGAGAGTTCTGTAGATGTCTATTAGGTCTGCTAGGTCCAGATCTGAGTTCAAGTCCTGGATATCCTTGTTAATTTTCTGTCTTGTTGATCTGACTAGTATTGACAGTAGGGGGTTAAAGTCTCCCACTATTATTGTGTGGAAGTCTAAGTCTCTTTGTAGGTCTCCAAGAACTTGCTTTATGTATCTGGGTGCTCCTGTATTTGGGTGCATATTTAGGATAGTTAGCTCTTCTTGTTGCATTAATCCCTTTACCATTATGTAATGCCCTTGTCTCTTTTGATCTTTGTTGGTTTAAAGTCTGTTTTATCAGACACTAGGATTGCAACTTCTGCTTTTTTTTGCCCTCCATTTGCTTGGTAAATCTTCCTCCATCCCTTTAATTTGAGCCTATGTGTGTCTTTGGACACGAGATGGGTTTCCTGAATACAGCACACCAAAGGGTCTTGACTTTTTATCTAATTTGTCAGTCTGTGTCTTTTGATTGGGGTATTTAGCCCATTTACATTTAAGGTTAATATTGTTATGTGTGAATTTGATCCTGCCGTTTTGATGCTAGCTGGTTGTTTTGCCCATTAGTTGATGCAGTTTCTTCATATTGTCAATGGTCTTTACAGTTTGGTATGTTTTGCAGTGGCTAGTATTGGCTGTTCCTTTCCATGTTTAGTGCTTCCTTCAGGAGCTCTTGTAGGGCAGGCCTGGTGGTGATGAAATCTCTCAGCAGTTGCTTTTCCATAAAGGATTTTATTTCTCCTTTGCTTATGAAGCTTAGTTTGGTTGGATATGAAATTCTGAACTGAATTTTCTTTTAGGATGTTGAATATTGGCTCCCACTCTCTTCTGGCTTGTAGAGTTTCTGCTGAGAGATCCACTGTGAGTCTGATGGGCTTCCCTTTGTTGGTAACCTGACCTTTCTCTCTGGCTTTTTTTCCTTCATTACAACTCTGGTGAAAATGACAATTATATGCCTTGGGGTTGCTCTTCTCAAGGAGTACCTTTGTGGTGTTCTCTGTATTTCCTGTATTTGAATGTTGGCCTGCCTTGCTAGGTTGGGGAAGTTCTCCTGGATAATATCCTGAAGAGTGTTTTCCAATTTGGTTTCATTCTCCCCATCACTTTCAGGTACACCAATAAAATGTAGATTTGGTCTTTTCACATAATCCCATATTTCTTGGAGGCTTTGTTCATTTCTTTTCACTCTTTTTTCTCTAATCTTGCCTTCTCACTTCCTTCAGTTGATCTTCAATCTCTGATATCCTTTCTTCTGCTTGATCGATTCGGCTATTGAAATTTGTATATGCTTCATGAAGTTCTCATGCTATGTTTTTCAGCTCCATCATGTCATTTATGTTCTTCCCACTCTGGTTATTCTCATTAGCATTTTGTCTAACCTTTTATCAAGGTTCTTACTTTCCTTGTATAGGGTTAGAACATACTCTTTAAGCTCAGAGAAGTTATCACCTACCTTCTGAATCCTGCTTCTGTCAATTCATCACACTCATCTTCCATCCAGTTTTGTTCCCTTGCTGGTGAGGGGTTGTGGTCCCTTGGAGGAGAAGAGGCATTCTGGCTTTTGGTGATTTTAGCCCTTTTGCGCTGCTTCCTTCCCATCTTCATGGATTTATCTACCTTTGGTCTTTGAATTTGGTGACTTTTGGGTGGGGTTTCTGAGTGGACATCCTTTCTGTTTATGTTGAAGCTATTTCTTTCTGTTTATTAGTTTTCCTTCTAACAGCCAGGCTCCTCTGCTGCAGGTCTGCTGGAATTTGCTACGGGTCAACTCCAGACCCTGCTTGCCTTGGATTCACCTGCAGGGGCTGCAGAACAGCAAAGATTGCAGCCTGTTCCTTCCTGTGGTAGCTTCATCCCCAAATGGTACCTGCCAGATGTCAGCCAGAGCTCTCCTGTATGAGATACATGTCTGCCAGTTAGGATACATAGGGGGTTAGCGTCACTTGAGGACCTCAAGTGATCTGCTGCCTTGGCCTCCCAAAGTGCTAGGATTACAGGCATGAGCCATTGTGCCTGGCCTTGAATTTCATGTAATTAATATGTGTTAAGTTACACACATGGTGCTGTTGGAGCAGGAAAAAGGGAGCACCTTCTGATGGAGCATAGGAGGAAGATGAAATGGGAGAAGTCATTAAGAAAATTATTATACTTCATTTGTCTATATTCCTGTTATAAAATAGCATGTCTCAGTCATTCCAGCACTTTCTGTGGGTAGCATGTGTTGAACACACCCATTAACTCTTTTCACTCTTATTACAACTGTATGATATAGAATGACATAGATACTATCATGATCAGCAATTTAGAGCTGTGAAACAGAGACCCTGAGTGTGATATACAGATTGTCTTTGGGCCTAAAGATATAAAAGCAGAAAAATGCTGGCAATTTTCTGTGTGCCTAGTACTGTCCTAGGGTTCATGTGACTTATATACCCAACTCTCTTCGTCTCCAGTGTATTTCATGTCAACCACCAATGACTGAGGCATGCTCTTAACCACTATGCTGCACTGTCTCAGTCATTGGTGGGTGACATGAAATACACTAGGCCCAAAGACAATCTGTATATCACTCTCAGAAGCAGAAATGAAATTCATAGCTGCTAATCCTCCACTCCAATATGTTCACACATAAAACCTAGATATTTTTTTTGTATTGTCATACATTGTTTTCCTTGATTAGAGTTTGGACATGTGTTTGTATAATGGGGAACAACCTCTCAAATAAGAAAGAAAGAATACCATAAATTTGCTTGATCAGACTTTGGACATGTGTTTGCGTAATGGGGAGCAACCTCTCAAATAAGAAAGAAAGAATACCATAACACTTGCTTCTGTATTAAATAAGCCCAGAAATGAGAATTTGCCATGACTTTCCCCATTTTTATTAGGAAAAGTATCTCTTTTGCTTTTCTCAGTGTAGACACTGAAGCAGTTGGGCCAGCCCATGGATTCTCTCATCCTCCGTGCACATATAACCAAGGTAAGGCTGCATCCAACTGTCCTTGTAGGGTTCCTCTCGCTGTTTCCATGAAAGAAAAGCTTGAAATAAAATTTACTCTTTGCTCTCAGCAAGAACTAATACTTATCAAATGCCCTGGTCAAACACAATAAAATCATACTGTGTAAGGAAATTGCTTTTGTAATTGATTTACTAGTTTTCATAGAGGAAAACGCATTTCAATAGCATTTTCATTATACTGCTTGTCTACAATGACTAAAAAAAGAAATCTAGTTTTCAGTCTTTAAAGACCCAGTATCTCTGTCATTTGAATTTTTTTTTTTAACAAAAAGTAATCGAATAAGGAAAAATACTAAACCTAATGGTGCACTCTATGGTAAGTATAAAATCTAGATGTGTGCTTCCTTATAGAGAAGTATAGAATTAGACCTTTTTTTAGGAATGCTTTTGTTATTGCTGTCTTAGGTTGGAAGGCAGGAAAATAAAGGGAAAGAGGAGTAGCCTGGCTTTGTTCACACACACACACACACACACACACACACACACACACACACACACACTTAACCCACTGCCCTGAGCCTCAAAGCAAGACCCACCAAGTAAAAATAAACTCAATTGCAAAGTTCCTGCTCCCTAGGACTTTGCATGTCACTCTAGGCTCTGCAGTAAATATACAACTGCCAAAAGTTTTTATCATTTAAAATGCACTTGGTTCAAAAGAGATCAAGGTAACAAACTACATCCAAGTTTCCTTACGGTGAAATTACTTGATACAAAACCAAACCACTGCACCATTGACCAAAAATATGTATTTAGCTATTTCTGCATTAAACTGTGAGCTCTGTAAAGACAAGGTCTCTATGTATTTTACCAGGTCCAAGCCCACAATCAATGTATGACTTTTAAATAAACACATGGATTTTACTTTCACAATGAATCAAACAAAAAGTGTCTTTGAATGGATGTCACAATGATACCTTTCATCATTAACTTTTTATAGTAGAAAAGTCCTTTCCAAGCTTCTACTTTTTCCTCCTATTTTGGGGGCACATCAAAGGAAGAAAAAGAGCTTTGGGAGCCAAGACAAAAAAACAATTAGAGTAGTAGGAAAGAATGCTAGAGGAAATGAAAAATGCCACCAGGGACAATCAGATCAAAATCCTGAGCTCCAAATCCCAAATGGCAATTTTTGCTTGCCTGTAAATATACATAGTTATACTGTTGATTGAACAATGGTTACATTTTGTGTGGATTGTAAGAAACTAGGCAAAGTGAAAAATATTTTTTGGATAAACAAGTATTCTAGGAAACCCACTTATCATGCTGACACAAGTTGAGAACATTCATTTATCCAACAAATATTTACTAAAACTTGCTATTTGCTAACCACTGTGCTTGGTGCTATGGATTCAAATATGAACATACAATATATATCTGAGATGTTTTTGAGGTCATGGATAAATTTGACAATCTGTTATATAGACCCTCTCCCCAGGGGATTGGACATTTAAACATGTACATGTTGTGCATACAGAGAGGTTGTAGATCCTCCCAAAATCCTACAGCTGGATATTGTTAAATTAATTGGAATATTAATTGTTAAATAATGGAAGCTGTAGGATTTCTATATATGTATGTGTATATATATGTGTTTGTGTGTGTGTATATATATGTATGTGTATATATATATATATATATACAGAAATATATATTTGCATGTCACTCCAGGTCCCAAAATAAGCCCATAACTGCCAAAAGAAAGTGTTTATCATTTAAAATGCACTTAGTTAAAAAGAGATCAAGGTAACAAACTGTATCCAAGTTTTCTTTGGTGAAATTACTTGACACAAAATCAAATCAAATATATATATATACTTAAATCCTACCGTTTCCATTGCCTTCTGCCCAAGCAGTGATCTACATGCTGCTATGCTTCCTCTCTTTGCATTTCAATTAAATTCAGGTTATTTTCTGGACAGAAATCTCTTGATTAGAACATGCTGCAAAAGGAAGTCTGCAAAGGCAGGGAAGACAGCAGGTGATCTCACTCAAACCCTTCCTAATTTTAGGGAACTTCCTGAAGTAGCTCACAGAAATTAGTAAATCATTTTAACATAGTATTTAGAAACTTTCCCTAACCTGATTAATAACTTATGGCACTTTTCTATTTAAAAGGTTTTACTCACTTAAAAACACTTTTACATTTTCAATGTAAACCAGCCAGATATGATGCAGAATTTTCAGGAAAAAATCAAGTCAAGGTGTCCAATTCCACACCAAAAGAGAATGCTAGGTTGACATTTAAAGTACTTGTTTGCACAAAAATCACTTAAAAAAAATCAGTTATCCTGCTCTCACTTGCTTTATCTATTATAATTTATGGATTACTGGAATTCATAATTGAATAATATGTAGATGTCACCTGTGGGTGCTAAACCAATTCTCCTACTTGGAATTGCCTGTCTAAGTAAGAATGACACCAACTGTAGTATTTTCTCTCTGATTAGAGACACTATAGATTTGCAGTCACCTCCATGTAATATAAATCAATAAAGAATAATTTTCCAGGCAGTAAATCAATTGTCAGTTCACAGACCCTAATACCCTTGTGCAGGATTTATTGAAAAAATGAATGGCAGTCTTGTTAGGAGATGTACAGCATGCTTTATAGGGACATAATAGCATAAACCCCAAACTATTACCTTCACTGCAGTGAAGAATCCAACAGGAATAACCCTTTCATTTCCATGGAAAGCAAACTCAAATAGATTTTTCAATTACAAAATGAAAAATTTTAAAGATAAAAATCTCTGTATTGGGAAGATATATCAGTCTTGAAGTCACCATAACCCTTTTGCTGGGACTTTCTGTACCTTGGGTATGGGGGAACCTACCAAATTAATATTCTATACCTTTGCTGTCCAACAGAATATCTGCTAGCCACATGGGACTATTAAACATTTGCGATATAATTAGTCCAAACTGAGATGTGCTATAAGTGTAAAATAAACACTGGATTTCACCTAGTACATCACTAAGAATGTAAAATATCTCATTAATGATTTTTTATACTGTTTGCTGAAATGGTAATAGGATATATAGCATTAAGCAAAATATATTGTTAAAATTAATTTTAACCATTGCTTTTTATCTTTGTTATAAGGCTACTAGATATTTTTAAAGTACATATGGGGCTCACATAATCTATTGTCCATCACTGTTCTCTACTAGGCATTTTGAAAGAGAAGTCTTTTAACCCTAAAAAATAGGTCTCAGGGGATGGGAGTTGGGTAAAACCAGGGGAACACCAAACATACCTTCATGGGTAAGTCCTTAGGATTTTGGAAAGAATGATAACAACCCAGAATATTGATAATTAATTTGGTAAAGAGGTCAAGTGACTCACTCAACAATTGTTTTATTGTCAGCCATGATGACCAAGGAAATCCTCAGCAGACCAGATCATTAAGTAAAAGAATAGACAAAAATAAAACTGTGCTTTTTAGAAGGGAAAAATATGTGGATCATCTGAAGAGGTAGGAAAAGGATTATAGCTGGATGTTCATTGAGGGTGGAGGGAGAGGCTTCCACAGGCCATATGATAAACACAATTAAAGTGCTAGGCAAATAAAACTAGAGAACCAGAAAGAAGAAAAATGTCAGATCTGCTAATGGCTACATAACCAGATTTTGGCTGATAAGAGGTACATGGAAGATTAAGCCAAGAGATGTCTGATCAATACTCTACAAAAATATTTTTAATTTGTTCATGTCAAAATGTATCTTTGATTCAATAGCCACAGTCTCATTTCTTATTGTATGCCCATAATCTTGCACAGGATCTGACTCTAGAAAAACACTTAATAAGCACTTGCTGGATGAATAAAATGATTAAATAGAAAGAAAAACAAGCAATGCATTGTGCAAATTTTTCTACTGCTAAGAACTAGAAATATCCATGAAGTAGAGTACAGAGATTGGAACTCTAGATAATTAAGGAGGAAATATTGAGAAGAGTAGATTTTTAGATGGAAGAATAAGGAAAAAATAAAATGCAAAATAACATTAGTGAATTCTAAATCAGAGGAAGGTAAACAAAGATTATAAAATGTAAAGAGTATTAGAGTCTAGGCTAATTTTTATAATTCTCTCGCTGGGTAAAGTAAGTCACAGCTTTCTGAATCTCAAATTTTAAAGTTCTGTAAAAGGCTTTGAAATTAATTATAAAACCTCAGCAGTCTGTAATGTCAGTGATACGGGGGGAAATCAAAGAATGCAACAATCCCAGAATCCTCAGGAAGTCCTTTAACAGATTTAACATTAAGAAGAAAATGCACGTATATTTCAGTGCTTTTCAACCAGGGGTGATTTTTTCACCCCAAGGGATGTTTGGCAAAGTCTGGAGACTTTTTTGTTGTTGTTGTAATCACAACGAGGAGATGCTACTGACATCTACTGAGTAAAACCAGATATGCTGCAAAGCACAGAACAGCTCACCTCCCCCAAATAATTACCCAGCCCAAATGTTAATAGAAAAGTCTGAGAAATGATGATCTAAAATGATACATTAGTATTTACAGAAGCCAATGATGGCAAGACAAGAACATGCCAAGAATTACAGAGCATTCTGCTGACAGGACAAAAGAATGGTTTGTAAAAACAAGCTTAAAAGAATGAATAATATCTAAATTCATTATTGGTCCCTGGTTTTTCTTTAAATAGCACTTCAGAAGTTTTGCTAGAATTCTTAAGAAATCATCACCTCTAAGAAAATGAGAAAAATAATTCAAATTTATATGGGAGATGTATGTGCATTTTATGCAGAGGAAGTAAAAAATTATGCTTTATTCTATTATGAATAAAAAGACGTCATAAATTTAGTCTGGGTTCATTTCTTTATGCTTAATAAAGCCACACACAGCATTTGAAGAGAAAGTAGATAGAAAACGTACCCATTAAAATATTTACCCTTCCAAGTAACCTAAAGTGGTAAGAAATATAGGCTTAATTATCTTCTCAGATTTTCAGCTACCACCTGTATTTGTAGTCCTACTATACTTGAATAATAGAGAACAAGTTTAATACTAAATTTAAATCTACTACTTTAAAAATACTTTCCTTGAGCTGCAAACTATAATCAATCATATATTCTATATCACCATGAGTTTTAGTACATTAATATGATATAAATTATGCTTTAAAGACATATTCATGATTTATAATAATTGCAACTCTCAGAAACTAATAGCCAGAAGCACTTGACTTTTACCATCAAATATTCTCACTCAAATCCAGTTAAAATACTGTCTGAATGAGCATAAGAGCTTCTATAGTGGGATTTTAGAAACAGTCATCATTTTTTAAAGAACTCTGCTGTTATGTTAATACTTAATAGCTCAATGTGCTACTCTTCCCAGGTAACATATTTTTATTTTGATAAAAGTCTATTAAGAATATGCTTTAATAGAATTCTACTAGTGACATTTTCAAGGGCACAAAGCTAGAAAGCATATATGTATAAGAGTGGGTGGGAGGGAATATGTGGCTGAAGGGTGGGTAAATTTTTAGAATTTCTGACCATAATAGTTTGCTGAGGACACTATTACAAAGTATCAAAAATGGTGTGGCTTTAAACAACAGAAATGTATTGTTTCATAGTTATGAAGGCTAAAAGCCTGAAATCAGGGTGTCAACAGGGTTGGTTCCTTCTGGAGACTTTAAGGAAAATCTGTCCCATGCCTCTATCCTAGCTTCTAGTGGTTTCTGGCAATCCTTGGTGTTACTTGCCCGTGTTGCCAATATCTGCCTCTGTCTCGATATGGCCATTTTCTCTGTGTTGCTAGCTCTTCTTTGTTCATTGACCTCTCTGTTTCTTCTCTTAAAAGGACACAAGACATGAACTTAGGGCCCAACTAAATTCTGGGATGATTTCATTTCTAGAACTTTAATTAATTCCATCCTCAAATACCCTATTTCCAAATCCAATCACATTCTGAGGTTCTAGGTAGACATAAGTTTGGAAGGGAGACATTATTTCATCTCACTACACTCACCATATCTTATTTGTGATCAACTATTTTGTTTAAATAAAGGTATGACTCTGTCTGTGTATCCCTCTCTCATTTTCCTTATGGCACCATGCTTGAAACTGAATGTGGATCACTCTTCTCAAG
This sequence comes from Cheracebus regulus, assembly GCA_963574635.1. Classification (NCBI taxonomy): domain Eukaryota; kingdom Metazoa; phylum Chordata; class Mammalia; order Primates; family Pitheciidae; genus Cheracebus; species Cheracebus regulus. The sequence continues at coordinate 11,588 of CAUYQU010052309.1, forward strand.
GACCCATGATGTCATCTATAAAATGGCATCAGCACCAACAGATGTCAACGAAAGAACTCAAAGTGACTTGGAATAAAGTGGTCAATATACCAGTTTAGGGCTTTTAAAAAACAGGTTGGAATATTAGATAAGTGATTTAACTTCTTAATGTCTGTTACGAGGAAGATTAAATGATATGATGCACTTGGAGTTTGATCTTAGCTCTTCCACTGAATAGCTGTTTGACCTTAGACAACTTACTCAGTTTCCTTTATCTCATATTCTTTATGGGTAAAATCATAATAATATAGATTTTAATAATAAGATAAAAATCTTGCATATGAATATGCCTACCACTGTGGATCTGATGGTTAGCCAGATAATAAATTCTATTTTGTCAGCACAATGGAGTTTATTTATTATGTGAATTTGAATTACTTTAGGCAGAGCAGGCATTCTCTTCAATTTGCCATAGGCTCCACTCTCCATTTGTCTGAAACTGGGTTTATCTGTACTGAGAGGCTTTTGAGTTTGTCTACAATGTTAACATATAGCAAAAATTCAGTAATGAAGTAACATCAGAGGCTACCTGTCCCAATACTAACTGTCCTGTTCAGAAAGAGGGAATTCACCACCTGTAGTAAAGCTCACTCCATTTCTTAAGATAAACCCATTTTCTGGTAAATTCTTCCTTCTGTTACTTAACTTTTATTCATTGACCTTAGTTTCTACCCCTAAGACAATATTAATGAAATCAATTTTCATTAATATTGCCTTTTATTTACATAAACAAATCTGTTGTGACTCTTTAATACATGAGATGTATATGACAGCATTAAAAAGCATGATTGTAAATTACAATTAGTATACATCATGAAGTCATTCATCTCAATGTTGTCAATTGCCCAAGGAATTTTCCATTCCATGAGATAATTATATTCCAAGCTAATAAGTAATCAGCCATCCTTTATATTTTTGACTTTGTAGAATACGATGGAAAACTCCAGTTAGTCACTCCCAATGTTTATAGGAAAAAAAGGAAAGAAATATACCTATGTATGAGTTTAACAACAGCCTTTCTTTATTCAGTTTTCTTTGGGACAAAGACCATAGAATCAGAAAAATTGACAATTTTCTTTCATACAGCAATAATTTTTAAACCACTCAACTTTCAGACTTAGCAATAAGATGTAGTAAGCCTTTTCCTCAAATCCCAGGCTACCTCTCCAGTTTCAGGATTTTTAAAGTTTGGGATACAGTGAAAATGCTAACGTGAAGCTACTGATCAATAGCCAGATGTCAGCAGTCTGGAGAATTTGACAGCAGCTCTGGATCAGCCCCAGTAATCCTGGTATTCCTGATATTCAGAATGCGTAAGAAATACCGATCACCTTGAACAGTACTTCTCATGCTAACGTTGTAATTACCAAGTCATCAGATGTCAATATAGTCAGCCTTCTGAAATGGCTCAAGGAATTCTATGGGGTCTAGAATGCTGAGATATTTATCTTGCTGATGGCAAAATAAACTACTGTCACGAAGCCCTTGATTAGCCCTATAGAAACTAATTCCCTTGAGAGATATGGCAATCCAAAGTGCCCTATGCAGTAACTCTTGGTGATGGAAAGACAAGAATGCCATAGCTAATAATTTTCAAAGTATTCCATGTTTACATTTCTATCCATATCCCTCACTCTGACGATATGCTAACCTCAATCAAATAATCCTTTGATTAATAAAATAGTTGCATTTAAAATTTTATATTACAAAAAGTCTATGAAGTCACTTGAGTGATCCTAATTTATCAATTACAAATTTAGAAAAAAGACTATGGTATGTCAAAGAGGTTTTGAAATTAACATTTTCAAATACCTACACAAAAAACTAAATGTGCATACAGCAAAGAAATAAAAGGAAAAGATAAAAATCACTAGTAATCGATCCTGACCATCAGAAATAACAGGTGGTAAAATCTGGATTTTCCATAGACTTTTTCAGACACCTGAAGACTTACAATAATGGAAAGTAATATGATTATCAACTCTATATGCCATGGCTACAGTGTCTATTTAAGTGAAGACCTTTTCTACTACCATTTTATCCAGCTGTACATTCTATGATATAAGCCTATAGAATTTCTCCTATATTGGTGAACAATGATCTACTCTCAAAACTTTCTGTCGCTGTTACCATGTAATTCCTGTTATGTGAATATTTAGAATAATTAGTAAAATTAGCCTAAATTATAATCATCACATTTCATTGTATCTAATAACTAAAGCCATATTACTCAGGCTATAAATTAAGAAGTCTAGTTCAGTAAAAAGGAATTTGGTAAAACCTAATGTTTGATACTTAATACATTATTTAGTTTTTCATAAGAGACTTTTATTTGGCAAATACAGACAAATTAGGCAAATAGAATAAACATATTTCAGGGATTTTAAAACATTAATAAATGCAAAGTCATAGTAATATTTCTTAAGGAAACGAAAAGATGCATTTAATTAAAATTATTTCCCACTTTCAGTATGCAGATGAGCTGTAAAAGTACCAAAAGGTCAAAGTAAAACATTAAAACAAATTGACTTTTTAAGCCATGGTAATGGTACTTAGGTATTAGAGGCATTTTTAAAATGTATCTTACAGTTCAAAGTTTTTAGTCCACAATTCGAAGAGAAGATGAATTAAGCCTAACAATGGCATTAAATAGTATTTAATAAATACCAACACTGGAAATGTGACAGTAGGATGATCAAGAGAGTGAGCCCTATCATCAGGTAGCAGGCTAGGATGGGACAATGCAGATTAATGGTGCAAGTTGAGGGATCTCCTGCAGATCAATGGTGCAAGTTGAGGGACCTCCTGTAATGAGCATGGCCTATGAACTTGAAAGTGCACTTACATTTTACTCATTTTCTACATTCCTGTTTCCTTCAGGCAGCCTTTTAAGTAAGTCTTATGGGAATACAGACAGAGGCTACTAAACCTGAATGTAGCAAATAATACAAGAGAAAACAAGGTCAGGCATGGTGGCTCACACCGATACTCCCAACGCTTTGGGAGGCCAAAGCAGGAGGATCACCTGAGGTCAGGAGTTCCAGACCAGCCTGGCCAACATAGTGAAACCCCCTCTCTACTAAAAATATGAAATTTAGCTGGGCGTGGTGGCACATACCTGTAATCCTAGCTACTTGGGAGGCAGAGGCAAGAGAATTGCTTGAACCCAAGGAGCAGAGGTTGCAGTGAGCTGAGATTGCACCACTGCACTCCAGCGTGGGCAATACAGTGAGACTCTGTCTCAAAAAAAAAAAAAGAGAGAGAGAGAAAGAATGGCACCTCAATAGAGGACACTTTTCATTACCAGGATAAATGATGGAGAAGCCCAGAGTAGCAATGCTGAGCTAGAAGTAAAAAGTGACCACCAGGAAAATGAAAACAAAAAAAAGGGGAAATCCCAGTAAAGCAGAAGGATTATACTGGCAGTAGGCTAGAGAAGTATCAACCACAAGTCTGAGCTAATACATAGAGCTGTACAAAGTAGCCAGACCTTTTGGTATCAGGGAAAATGCAAAGACTATGTGTTTCTGTATTAGCATTATACCACTGTGTACAAATAACCATCAACTTAATAGTTTAAAACAAGATCCATTTGTCATACTACAGTTGTGTAGATCAGCTGAGAACTCAGCAGTGGGTTTCATTATACCAAAATGAAGGTATAAGCTAGACTGAGTTCTTGTGTAGAAGCACTGGGGAAGAGCCACTTCCAACCATATTCAGAGTATTGGCAGAATCCACTTCATTGTTGCTTTAGGTGGGTAGACCCTATTTCCTTGCTGAATGTCAACTGGGAGGTTTCTTCTGTTATTATAGGCCACCAGCATTCCTTCTCAGAGAGCACCTTACCTTTTAGAAGATGAGTTTAACTGATACAACAAATCCTACCTACGCCTGGAATCTCTCACAGCTGGAACATCATCTTCTGCTGTTGTTTTAGCAAAAACTATTGCTTTCCAAGGGTTCACGGGATTAAGTCTATTTGAATAATCTAGGATAATCTCCCCATCTTCAAATCAGTTGATTGGCAACTTTAATTACATTACCAAAAAATGCTTTTGAAATGTAATGCAACATATTCACACACTTAATATCCTACCATATTTACAGTCTTGGGAGTTAGGTTGATGAATGTTGGGAGCTCATTTTTAAACTTCTGCCTTTCATAGCCTCCACAGTAACAGGGACTAGATTTGCCCTGCTGCCTAAACTAGCCAAATTGGTGGACAAAATATGAAATGATTTTTAAGGTACTCGACATCTGAAAACAAAGAACAATAATCTCTGAGAGAGAAAACAAAGTGAGTCCTACAACTTTCCCAATGTACAGACTTGAAAGAATTTCCAGGCCACTGCTCGGAGAGGCCCCACTCTTATCCCACTCTTTAAGATAAGAAGATGATGCTAAGCTTCCGGGGATCCAGAAAAGTAGAACTTGAATGTCACAGTATCAAGGAAGAAAAAGCTGCACAAATTGCAAACTCCAAAGATATGCAGATGGTTCTCAAATATTCAGCAGAGTGTTGATCATCACACGTACATGAGGAAACTACCTGAGGCCAAGGAAAAAGAACAATACAAAGGCAAAAGTTGTTCAGTCATCACACAGGACCAGGAATGATGCATGTTCTCACCAGCCTGACTTAAAAGCATCATAATTATGGGATACCAGATAGAGTGATCAGAAATACCTAGCTGGAGGAAGATCCAAGATGGCGGATTAGGAGCAGCTCAGGATTGCAGCTCCCAGTGAAAGTGCAGAGGGTGAGTGGACGCCGCATTTCCAGACGGATTTTTATTACCCCCAGACCAGGAGATTCCCAGGCGGAGCAGCCCCACGGG
>CAUYQU010052312.1:0-19485 GCA_963574635.1 Cheracebus regulus
AACTCCCGTGACTGCCTCTTAAATGGGTACTCAGAGTGATAAGGAGGAACAGGTGAGAGAGCCAGGCTGGATCCACACCCACCCATGCCCATTGTTAGGAAAACAAGCTTTTAATGCCTGGTCCTGCTGCTGGTGGCTGAGTATAAAATGGGACCCAGAGCCAACCTCTCCCTTCCTCTAAGGCACACCAAGGCAATGGTGTTTAAAAGGAAAGGAGGCAGTGGCATGGAGGCTCCAGAGACAGCCCTTCCTATGGCAAGAAGGGAGCCAGCGGGTCCCACTGCTGAGGGCCATCTGGCAGGTGTTCCATTCTACCTTCTTCTGGGACCCACCGCCTCTTCATCAGTGATGTCTTCAGGTTCACTGTCCCCAAGCTGCTTAGGTGAGTCCAGACTTAAGGTGCTCTGCTAGGGCTGGTGGTCTCTTAATGGCATCCCTCCAGGGTGAGGGGGCTTCAGCTCTCCTGCCTCTGCCTATGGATTTGGTGCTTGGGACACTGGAGGGTGGGTCAGAAGGATACTCAGGAAGGGGAATGATTAATGAGAAAGTGACTGTCCCCCAGAAGGGCAAATACGCAAGCTCTTACCTGACTGCATCAATTAGTTTTTGCTGTAAAATGCCCTGAGTGAGTGGCTTAAAATTACAAGCATTCATTTATTTAGTTCATGGTAATGTGGGTCAGTAACGTGGGCATTACAGTTGGGTGGTTCTTCTTTTGTTGGCTGGGTTTTCTCATGTGCCTGCAGTTATGTATCTGAAGCTGGGATGGCTTTCTGTTCCATGTGGGTTCCCATCCTCCAAAAAGCTAGCTCAAACTTGTTCATGTGGCTGCTTGGGAGGGTTCTAAGCAATAGGCCAAAAGCCACGTTTTCTCTTGAGGCTCAGAGCCGGCATAGCTTTACTTCCACTCTACTCTGTTGGTCAAAGGTGGTTTTGTGGCCAGCCCAGATTCAAGTGGTGTCTACTTGGCTGCCATAACAAAGCGTCACAGACCGAGTGGCTTCAACAACAGAAATGTATTTTTCTCATGATTCTGGAGGCTGGAAGTTCCAGATCAGGTATCTGCAAGTTGGTTCCATCTGAGGCCTCTGCCCTTGGCGTGCAGTTGGCCACCTTCTCCTTGTATCCTCATATGGTCTTTCCTCTGTGTGTGCCCTGGTGTCCCCCTGTGTGTCTACATTTTCTCCTCTTATAAGGACCCCAGCCAGCCTGGATGCGGGCCCAGCCTAATGACCTCATTTTAACTTCATTGCCTCTTTAAAGGCCATGTTTCCAAATACAGTCACGTTCAGAGGTACTGGGGGTTGGGGCTTCGACATACAAATTTTTTGAGGACACAATTTAGCCCATAACAAGGGGGAACAAAAACACCATCTCTTGACCTTGGGGAGCTGCAGACAGATTGAAAAGAAGCATGGACAGTGGGGGAAATAACCGAGATCACGACTGCAGAAAAAGTCAACCACGCCGACTGATCCTCCACACCTGGCCTGGTTTGGGCAAAGGCAACACACATGGGCACCTCCTCTGATCAGCTGTACCTTCTCCCTCCTTCCCCTGTAAGCCTTTTCCTGGAGTGTATTGGTGATCCCAAGCCTTCAGCCTGGAAGGGCTACCTCCTTGCCATGCTGATGTTCCTCTTGGCCTGCCTGCAAACGCTGTTTGAGCAGCAGAACATGTACCAGCTCAAGGTGCTGCAGATAAGGCTGCAGTCGGCCATCACTGGCCTGGTGTACAGAAAGGTGAGCCCTGGGGGACAAGTGCAGGCCTTCCCAGCCGGGAAAAGCAACGTCACTGAGCTGGTTGGAGTAATGCTATCAGCAGCTGAGAATGCGTTCATCCTTATTAGAGTCACTCACGATATAGTCTCACTTCCTTATTATTTCTCTTTATTTGTATGTAATTTTTTTTCTTTTTTTTCTTTGAAAGAAAAGAAGAAAGAGCAAAAGAAAGAAAAAAAAAAAGAAAGAGGAAAAGAAAGAGGAGAGAGAACGGGATTCTTGTTTTATTGCCCTGGCTAGAATGCAGTCTAAAAATGGATATTAAAAACCTCTTATGCCAATAATTGTGCTTAACAATGGAGACAGGAAGGAATAGGGGATGAAAATAACAAATAAGCAGCCAACCAATATTTTATTTAAACCTGTGGAATGCTATGCAATTCCTGAGGAGTGATTTTCTTCCACTTATGTGGTTACTTTAAAAATAACTGTAATGTGATACTGAGAAAAATGTATGTTTTGTGGATTTGGAGAGTTCTGTAAATATTTGTTAAGTCTAGTTGTTCCAGGTCTGAGTACAAGTCCTGGATATCCTTGTTAATTTTCTATCTCGTTGATCTGTCTAATATTGACAGTGTAATGTTTTAAAGTTTAGTGTCGTGTCTTGAATGGTTAGCTTTTTGTAAGGCGTGGGAGGAACCATCGTTTACTTAATACTGCTGTATATTTTACATGTGTTACCTTCATAAAAAGATTATGAAGCTGGTACTTCACCCTAGAGAAAGATAAGCTAAATCACTTGATAAGATTAACTATCTTTTAAGTGACAGTGTGGTAGGTTGGCTAACTCCCAGCTTATTATAATGCCTAGTATACAAACCACTTGAATTTTGTGGAATAAATGCTGGGCTTTAAACTCAGGTCTAGGTGGCTCCAGTGTTCTTTTCACTACATTTAGTTGCCTTTTTGCTTCTCCTAGGGTCAGGAACACAATTTTTCTTTTTAAAATGTCACTTAGCATGTAAACAGTCATTTAATAAATACCTTTTGCTTATGATTCCATAAAAATTCCTCAGTGAGTACATAGCTGCTATTACAGTTGTTTTAAGAACAATAGATTATGTACCTGTAAAATTCATTTTTGAAGTTGTCATTGGAAGATCAAGACAAATAGCAACACTTTGAATAGTGCTGTAAATACCATTCAAAACACTGGAGTCATGAAAATCTTCCCCCCTACATCCTTGTAACCATTGCAGTGGGTTTGAGATAGCTCTTTCTGCCTTGTGGATCTCAAACACTTCATTGATTTTCCTTGTCCATGATATGATCACAGCACCCAGGTGCTGCTTATTTAAATGGTTTACATGGATAAGTTATTTTAGCCCAATCATGATAGCTTACATTACCCTGGACTAGGCACCTTACTGATATTATCTCATTTTAGTCCTTTCAAAAGTTTTTCAAAATTTTATTACTTTATAAGCAAGAAAAGTTGAATTCAGGAGTGGTTACGTAGAGGCAAACTTCTATAATGCAGGCTGAACTGCTGTGTCATTTATGTTGGCTATGGTTTATTGTCACACTCCCAGTTATTTGCTCACTTATTCACTGATTTTCAAAATGTGTATTAGTTGTTATTATATGATGCTGAGCCAGAGAAACACAAATCAATGTTTGCCAAGAGTGCATTTATATTCACTCACATGTAAAGGGATACGTGTACAAGATTTATTCATTGAAGTTTCTTTAATGATAGTAATAAGCCAGAAGCAACCTATATATTTAACAGCTGGGGATTGGTTCAATGCATTCTTAATTTTATAGAATACTATGTCCTTTTAAAAAGAATCAGCCAAGGTGCAATAGCTCACGCCTGTAGTCTCAGCACTTTGGGAGGCCAAGGCGGGTGGATCACCTGAGGTCAGGAGTTCGAGAACAGCCTGACCAACATGATGAAACCCCATCTGTACTAAAAATGCAAAAAAATTTATCTGGGTATGGTAGTGGGCACCTGTAATCTCAGCTACTTGGGTGGCTGAGACAAGAGAATTTCAGTGAGCCAAGATCGTGCCACTGCACTCCAGCCTCAGCAACAGAGCGAGACTCCATCTCAAAAAAAAAGATAAAAAGATAAAAATAAAGAAAGAGTGAGTCAGAACACTATATCTTGAGGATCAAATTTATAAATACAAGAAACATGGCATAGGCAGTAAGTATCATATTGTGACAAAAACAATATACATACAAGTACATATTCCTGATCTTGACCTCTCCTGATCTTGACTGGCCTTTGAAGAGCAAAGTGACTTTGCTGCTTGGGCCAGCCATGTCAGGTTGATTTGTTGGGCTAATCCAGTAACGGGTATAGAGAAGAACTGAAACAACTCTAGAAAGGCTAGTGATTTTAGAGCGAACTGAAGTGACCTAAGAAAGAGGTAAATATATAGGAAAGGCAGGAGGAAAGAGGGGAAAGACTAGAACTAGGATGGACTGAATTTTGAAGAGACAGATTTTTGGGATGGAAGAGAAAGCGAGGTAGGAAGAGGCAGGGGGAAAGAGTAACTGTCCTTTGGCAAGTTCAGTCACCTGCTTTCAGCTATAATTTCTGCACCTGTGAAATAGGCACTGTGCTCTTTATTTCATGATATTGTAGCAAGTGTTTGGTGAGTTGATTTAAACATCTATCTCACTGACATGAAGGTTTAGGTCTATTTCTACTATATTTGCTCTTCTTCTTTAGTATGTCTCATCAGGGTCAAAGCAAAAGCATATGGGCTAAGGCCGGGGATTTTGGGGTAGGAAATACACTGCTCATCTGCTTCTTTTTTTTCTGCTTCGTGTCTGCTACTGACTTGACTCTTTGGTCTTCTGCTGCTACTGACTTAGCATCTTTATAAACGTAATCTCCATGAATCCCCAAAGTCATAATAATCCACCATGGTTCCACAGTGCTGAAGTGGACATTTTGTTACTAAAATATAAAAACATTCGGAAGTAGATGAAATCAGCCACATAAATGGTGAAGCACAATTTTCTGTTCTAGTCATTTGGCCAAAGTAGAAGAAGAATTACTAATTTTTCATGAGGATAGAAAATAGAAACAAAGAAAAGCCATGATTCCATCTTTTACTTTGCTAGTACAATAAGCAATGGATCGGCGACACCTGCTACTCAGAGCTCTCAATTGTCTATATTTAGAAGTGATTCTGCCAGGCTACTCTAAATTCTCTATGAATATTGTCGTTTAATTGTCACAACTATCCAATCAAGTAGAGACTATTATTATCTTCACTGTACAGATGAGGAGACTGAGGCAGGGAAAGATAAAGCAGTTTGCCCAAGTGCCAGATCCAGGATCGAATCTGGGCAGTCTAGCTCCAATGTCTGTACTTTAGTTCACTGGACACATTGCTTCTCTGTGCTGATGAGCACACCTATTTATTATTGTTGTTGTTGTCATCATCAGCAATGTTTTTTCCTTTCTTTCTCCTCCCTTGAATAAACCTCAGCTACAAGTAAGAGCTCAGAAGAAGAGTAGGGAAAGGTAGGGAGTGTGCTAGTTGCTGATTCTAAGAGCTTTGCTTGGGACACCTTCACCTTCCACTTTCACCCTTTGGCAACTGCATTGTCCTGTCAATGTGCTCAGCTTTACAGAGCATTCCATACTTCTCAAAGATGTTTTGGATTCTCCATGCTGTCTCAAGAACCAGGAGAAGTAGGCAGGGAAGGAAACATTGTTCCCGATTGTCTAGTGTTCAACAGAGAGTTTAGCGATTTGCTCAAGTTTGGGGAGTTGATAGTGCCTGAGCCAGCACTGTAACTCCTCTGACAAGTCCTAATACATTTCCTATGGCTTCAGGATGGTGTCTGAGTGAGTATTGCTGTAATAAAAGCAGCTTGAGTACATATCACACAGACTAAGTTCTGAGAACCCAGTGGGGACAAATTATTTGTACTAGGGGTTAGAAGTTTGAGAGATAGAACCAACTCATATTACAAGAATGAATAAAATCAGGTACTCTATATGTATATACAATTTGGAGTGATGGGAGCCAGATGGACAAGTTATTTAACCTCTCTGTCACTTATTTTCCACATCTGTAGGATGGGGATAATAAAGTACTGATTTTCTAAGGTTACTGTGAGGATATGATGAGTTAAAAATGTCTAAAGTGTTTAGAACAATGCCTGGTCTGTAACAGGTACTCAATAAAATGTTAGCTGCTGTTAGTATATAATAAACAAGAAAATAAAATGTACCTTTAAATAAAAAAATATACCTAAGGACAATCATCTATTTTTCTCTTTCAAAAGCAGTTGCTTCTTAATAGTTTGGAGAATCTCAGCTAGCTTACCTTGCAAATTTTACAACTTGATTTTACTTATTCTCATAATTAGATTTGGTTTTATATTCCAAAGTTCTAACTTCTCGTTTAAATAATTTCCCCACTCTGAGTTTCCAGCATTTATTCTTTATGATTCATATTCACATTACTTGTATTTAGCAGTGAGCACTCTGACACCATCCTGCTTTTGCCAAGAAGTGCGTTTCAAATTTCAGATTTTTCCTGCAGCATAAGATTGAGAAATAACAATTTTTTTAAAAAAATCTCACTACATAAGCTTAACATCTGTTTGTGCAATGACCTCAATAGGTAACTTCGAGTCCCCTTTGGTAAATTTTGTATGAAAGTTCTGGCTGGTGTACTTCTTATTTGTTAGAAATAACTTTCACTGAAGGAAATCAGGCCAAAAACCTTGCCAGCATATTTAACTTCTTGTCCTTTAAGAAATTATACTTAAATTTTAGAGATTCAACTTTGCTAATGAAATTATCATGGTGGAACAAGCCATAGAAATAATAAATACAGTAATTCTTCTTTGCCTATTGTGTGCTTTTGCTAGTCATAAATTTTAGGGCCTTAGATATTAGATACACTTACGTAAGGCCTCACTAACGGTAATTATCTTTTGACCAAAGAAAAAGCCCAAACGAATGCTAAGCTGCATTATCGCTTGGCTTCTGACATGAGCTGATAATCAGATTTTCTTGCTTAAATCCATGGTGCTCGAACAATGCTACCCACTGTCTGTGCTTCCCGATATTACCCTTAATTAGAAAGAACAGAAACACAAATCTGAATTATTTCAAAATCTGGTTTCCATGGTCAGTGGTTTGAAGGGCTTAACTTTATTATAAATAAACCTGGCTTTATTGGCTAATGAAATCTGAAATGCGAAGCCTGGGATGGAAGGGAGGGTAATACTCTGATGTTTACACATCCAAATATCCAGTGTGGGCAAAGTGTATTATAATAAATCATTGGATAATTGAATTATGATTCCTTTGTCCAAGGATGATCCAAACCCCATCACTACAGAGAACCTGGAAGGAACTTGAATTTATGTTTTCTTGAGAAGCAACATCTTTTGGTCTAATAGTATATCTGTCAATAGCTGTCAAGGAGATGTTGATCTATTTTATATTTTCTCCCACATTAGTATTTTTTTCCTTTGACACTTTAGTGCACATAGTTAGAAGTGTGTGATGGTCTGACCCTGTACCCATATGCATCTTCAATGTACTATTCTCAAATATTCACACTGGGCTCTTTTTACAGCATAGAACAATGTGTGGGCTGGTGTCTGAGAGAGGCAGATAATGAGATGGGACATCAGTTGTATTTTTATTTATGGTCTTGTAAAAAGAAAGCTAACAATAGACGAGGATGCCTGGTCCCATTTGGATGGATAATTAATAACTAAGTGGACATAGTAACTTTGTGCTTCCCTTGGAAAAGAACTTCAGAAAGCTAATTTCTAGAACTGTGATCACATATAAAACCTCAGATGACATTGAGCATTGTGATTTTTGTCTATATTTATATTTATAAATCTATGTATCTCCTGCTTCTCTGTGGGTGGGGACCTAAGTGTCTGTGTGTGTGTATCTGTAAATTGTAGCGCCATCCTTTTTTTATTTACTGTTCAATTTTTTTAAGGCTGCATCTTTTCTTCATTTGCAAGCATTTTCTTTTCCCTTTCAATTTTCATTGATATTTTTTTTCTATTCATTTGCTTTCCACTTCTGTGCTAGGCACTTTGTGGTTGCTTTTCCACCTAAACATTCATAGCAATAATTGTTACTCTTAAATCTCGTTTTCCAGATAAAGCTATTGAAGCTTAAGGAGGTGAAGTAATTTTCCTGGGGTCACATAGCCAGTAAATGGTAGAGGCAGGATTCCAACTCAGGTATGAATTCCAAATCCCATAAACTAGAGCATATGTTATACTACTTTGCTGGCCTATGTGTTAGCTTCTTTTAGACTCTTCCCTTTGTCTTTATCATAATTCTGTTTCATTGGATGAGGTAGAATCCCCTCTCTCTCCAGTGACCAGAGACCAGGCTTAATGTGTCTCAGGCCCAGGTACCTGCAACTTAAGTGATTTCTCATGGGGTCCAGGATTTATGTTGGATGGGGGTAGGGAGGTAAGAAGCATGGCCTTTACTACTTTCGGGGAGAGTAATCAGAGAGACAAGTTGGTGCCTATGGTGATCCTGGTAAAAAGGATTAGGAGGATGCCTTTTGAAGAAGCTGGATGGAACTCAAGGACCACAAGACGGATAGTCACAAGAAAAAAAAAATAGCATCCAAACCTAGACAGTGTAGATGAGTAAGCAGTGAGGGTATCTGGTCAGATATGTTAGAATAGCTGCACTTATTTATATCCCTTTTCCTAAACTTGTAAAATTAGTGGTGGAACAGAGTCTCTAAATGATATGCTGCAAATAGGTTGCATGTGGGCAGACATATAAATTTATGAGCCCTGTTGGTGGTCATGTAGGAGCTGGAATAGCTAGGTCAGCTCAGGCCAGTTCACCCTGCTGTTGAGTAGCTTCATCCATTTATGCCAGCGTTCCCTACAACTGTTATCCATTTTTAATGCCACATGATTTTGAAAGACTGAAAAGCCATGCTTTAAAACAAATCGCATTCACACACAAGGATAAAGGCAAAGGGAGAAGACTATACTAGGTGAGCAATTTCAACAATTTTTGGAAAGCTGTAAAGTTGGTTAAAAAGGGATAACTCAGTTAACAGAATGAAGTGACTCCCAACTTCAGTCTACACAGAGCCCTGATGAGAAGTGAGTCAATTCATGCTATCCCCTCAAAAAACCTGGATCCTGAAGCTTCTCCAGATCTTCTACATCAGGGAGTGCACACAGGGCTGATAACAGGGACCTGGTGAGGGACTGGGTAAAGAGTTCTATTTCCTCTTGGCTCACCCTGCAGAGTCTGGACAAAGGTTTATTCTCTGGCAAAATTAGGCTAGAAGGACTTTCAACTCAGGGTTGAGGTAGGGTCTCCAAGTAGGGATTTCTTGAAGTTTTATACAGTGGCCTGTGGGACACTCAGGCCCTTTCCTCCTGCTCTCTTCCCAGAATGCTACCAATCTGGTATATACATTCTCCAGCTGGTGCTTAGAGGACATACCAGAGGAAAGCCTTTCCCATTCTGACAGTGAGGAACCTGCCATTGAGAAGATAGGCAGGCTGCCCCATCGTGCTTCAGGGAAGCCCACTGGTCATGAGCCCTGCTCAAGTGAAACCGGAGCTGCAGTCAGCCTTTTAGTGCCTTACTGTTAAGTATGAATGGCAGTCAAGGCTCTCCAGGATCCTTGACGAAACCTTTTAACATGAGATAAATGAAAACAAGCAGAATAGAGAAGCTCAGAGGACACTGAAACAACACAGGAAACCAAATGATATGAACACAAATCTAACACTACTAAGGCAAGCTCAGACCTTAAGATCAAAATACTCAGAAATAAGAGAAGAGTGAACATCCATTAAATAAGAACAGGATGCTATATTTTAAAAAGTGACAACCAGAAGAAATAGACAGGAATTAAATGTGTGAAAACCAAGATTTTTAAAAAGAGCAGCCAGCATAAGCATAAAAAGATAAGTTAAAGGAAGCCCTTTAGAAAGTAGAAAGAAAAAACTTTAAAAATGGAAAGGGGAGAGAGACAGAGAGAGAGAGAGAGAGAGAACAAGAACACAGAGGGGAGAAAATTATTCCTAAAAAAGAAAAACTATTTATAGAATTGCAAGACAAGAATTTCCAGATTGATGCAGCTTACTTAAGTGCCGAATATAATGAAAGAAAACCCACACTAAGACACTTGTTATAAAATAATTTTGATAGCAACAAAGAGATAATAAAAGTTTTCAGAGATGTGAGAACAAAGAATACAAATAAAACAAATATCTCCCAGATAGATCACAAACAAAGCAACATAATGGTATCAGACTACATCAGCTTTTGATGCTAAAAGACAGGGAAATTTTCTTTTGTTTAATTATTATTTTACTTTAAGTTCTGGGATACATATGCAGAATGTGCAGGTTTGTTACATGGGTACACATGTGTCATGGTGGTTTGCTGCACCTATCAACCCATCATCTAGGTTTTAAGCCCCGTGTGCATTAGATATTTGTCCTAATGCTCTCCTTCCCCTTGCTCCCTACTGCCCGACAGGCCCTGGTGTGTGATGTTCCCCTCCCTGTGTCCATGTGTTCTCATTGTTCAACTCCCACTTATGAGTGAGAATATGTGGTGTTTGATTTTCTGTTCCTATGTTAGTTTGCTGAGAATGATGGCTCCAGCTTCATCCATGTCCCTACAAGGACATTTTTTATGGCTGCATATTATTCCATGGTGTATATGTGCCACATTTTCTTGATCCAGTCTATCACTGATGGGCATTTGGGTTGGTTCCAAGTCTTTGCTCTTGTAAATAGTGCTGCAATAATCATGTGTGCATGTAAGACAGGGAAATTTTAAAAAATGTATGTGCACTTATACAAACAATCTTCTGTCTAACTTGAGGCAGTATATGGCCAATGGAAGACACTCAGTAGATGGTAGATATTATTTTCTTTCAAAGTGGCAAGATTTTGGTCTCATACTTTAAACTTTGGTAGGAAGTGATCTTGCAGGACAGGAGAAGGGCCACCTCCAAATGTCATGAGTGACAGATACAGAATTTATTCATCTGGCTGACAGCCTTTGACCTTGTCCATTTGACTATGAGAATGTAAGGCTTAGCCTGAAAAATTGTATAGATACAGTTAGGGCAAGCTACATAATTTGTGAAGCTCAGTGTAAAATGAAAGCAGGAGAAAGAGCAGTTAATAATACTAAAATATAAAACTTTTTCCTTTATAACTATGTTATTAATTATAAAATGTACTAGGGGTAATAGCAATACATGAATGACAATCTGAACCTACAACCTGAAAAAATTAATATTTTGGTGTTATAATTGTATATGATGCAATAAATAATGATGATGCAATAAATAATAATACATTGCTATTTGATATCTTAACTGATCATAAGCCATTTTTGGGGGCTTGCTTTCTGCACATTCCTTTACTAGGTCAATATAAGTTATACTTTTAGCAATTTCATCTTTAAGATTGCAAATAATTTTTGATAATTATTACTTTGAGGAGAATCTTTCTACTGATACAACTGTCCCTAAAACGGTTGAGTATTTAATAGACTCCAGCAACATTGGTATATATTTCTGATAAATTATTCTGAAATGTAAATTTTACTACATCTAGAACTGATGATTCTTACAGAACACTTTTTCTAAAAAGATTTAGCTTTTCATTTAAATCAGTTTTGTGTAACTCTGAATTTAAATTTAAATTTATAAAATGTCATTTTTATGTTTCTTCTGACATTTCCTATAATTTTCACGTCTTACAAGAAACGGAAAGTGGCTTTATGATTTATATATAATTTAAAGCTATTCCATGGAGGTCTTGCTAATCCAGTGCAAATGAAGAGTTACTTCAGCTTATTACTTACGTTGGCAACAATAAAATACTTCATTTTAGTTGTAAGGTTTGTAAGTTGTAGCAAATATCATCTCTTTCATTTTTGGAATACGTAAATTACCTAGAATTTTTTGGCTTCACTGTTTGTTTGGAGATTGATGCCAACTAAGACAAAGTGAGGATCGTCCTTATCAGAATCATCTTTATCAGAACTGGCCAGTTTTATCTAGGGCAAGCCTGTCCAGCCTGCTTGCTCTAGGTTGAACAAGAACAACCAAGAACAAGCCATACATGGCCCAGGACACAGCATAGGCCACATGCAGCCAGGACAGCTTTGAATGTGGCACAACACAAATTCGTAAGCTTTCTTAAAACATTAGAAGGTTTTTTTTTTCAGCTCATCAGCTATTATGTGTGTTGGTGTATTTTGTGTGTGGCCCAACATTGGATACCCCTGACCTAGAGTGGAATAAAGTTTCATAAACACAGGCTTCATTTTGAACCCTCATCTCACAAATACAGATCTCTTGACACCAGGCAGAACAGGCAAGAAGGTATAGCTTACTCAGCTCAAACTGGCTTACCAGAAAAGTAATTCAAAGCCAAGAGATGCTTGCTTCATGCTGCTGAAAGAGCTGCAGCAGCCACAGACTCTGCCATGTCTCACAATCAAACCTTAATCCTGGAAATCTCAACAAAATCCCATTATGCCTTCCTGGTTCTGAACTCCAATCCATGCAGCCAATAGAATGTGATGTGCTTAGATCTGGGCATTTTACTTTTTCCAAACTCTATGGATCAAGAACTGGGGAAGAGTAAATCCCCAAATACTCGTTCATGAAAGTAGAATAAAAGTATGTAGGGAAATGAAAAGTGACGAAAGTGGTAATAGAGGTTGCAGCATTCCCTTAGAATTAGAATTCAGCTTAGTGTAACAGAGTGGCTAAAGGTTTACACACAGATCATTTGTCTTCAGACCCAGTTTGCCATCTGCATTGATCAGATCACAATACTTGGCAGTAGGTTATTTCATCATAACGCTACATTGCATATGCCTCAGTGGCCAGAGATTAAGAGCCATGATTAAAAATACACAGGGCATGATGATACCACATCAAATAGATAATGCTTCAAGTAGAAGAAATAAATTTGATTCAACATTTATATATTTAGACACTTGGATTTTTATATCTAGTGGCTACTCAATCACAAATTGATTTTCCACTTGCTGAAATCCCATTCTTATTTTATTGTCCAGATCTCACTGTTCCATTAAAGAATGATTCTGGATTTCAGCAAAACCAATTTAGAAAACTTTTTGCCGAATAATAAGGCTGTTGAAGAAACCTATACTTTTAGTTTGGCGTGCAGTGGTGGCACATTTTTCATGATCATATGAGTTGAATACTGAGATGGAGAAACTCCAATTTCTTTCCCTGTCCTCTAATTACAGATGCTGTTAGGTGTCCTGAAGTTGATACTTCCATTACATATTGCCAAGAGAGAAAGAAAATAGGCCTTCATTGGCTACTGTACTTAGAATGGCTCCTAAAACTAAGCAAGAAAACCACAGTGTTCTTGGCAGGCAAACAATTGAAAAGTACAGGTGCTGGGAGTGTGCAGAGCCCCAAAATCAACATGACTTGGGAGGAGAGGGGGTTAGATAACAAAGAAAGGTGCTTTTCATTCAGAGAAATTTATTTCTTTTAAATATTTGCAATCTGCAGCCGAGAGCACATGAGGCCACTTGGCATTATTTCCCAACAAAGAGGAGGGCTGGTGGTAATGAGCAGATGCTTAAGTGGACTGTGGCGTGAGGTGCGCCATCCGTCAAGAAGATCAATATTTACTGTTCTTGTATCTTTGTGGTGAACGTTTGCTCATCTTTAAAAAAAGGGTGGGGGTTGTGCTTTAATATATAGAGCATGGGTTTGATTTCAGGCAGTGAATCAACTAAAAGTCACAGAGTCTTCACAGAGAGGAATCAGTACCCATCTCCCCTGCCCAACGAAGAAATGTAAGGTGTTTTAAGGAGTAAGATGCATCTGGCCCATGATATGGGCCATCTTTGTCTCCATTCATTCTTTTTCATTTCAGTAAATCATACCCTGATGAAAGGTACAATTTGAATATGATACTGCATTTCAAAGTTTGTTTTAAAACATAAATTAATTCCATTCAGTTAAATTCAACATATATCAGTGAAGCAGCATAACTCATGTAATAGGGACTATGCTAGGCACTGGGCTGACCAAGATGAAGAAGATGAGGCTCACTGCCTTAGCTTTTTGGTGCCTCAGTTTTTCTACTTTGTCATACTTGGATCACAGAGAAGGCAGTCCTGTTAGATGGGGTTAGGGGCAAGAGATAAATAGATGGTGGGTCATGACCAGCCTCCTATACCATAGAAAGGATTTTGTGTTTGATGCTTTAGGTCAGAATGTGATGGGCTGGGGATTTGCTAAAATTCAGATCCTGATTCAGTAGGTTTTAGGGTGAGGCCAGAGAATCTTCATATCTAACAAGCTCCCAGGTGAAGCTGGTGATGCTGAGTCCTGAGCCACACTTGGAGAAACAAGAAATTGATCACCTGTATCAGTCACCCAGGATAACTGCTAAAAGTGCACATCCCTGGGCTTATCCCTTTAGACATATGTGAATCAAAATTTGCATTTTAGCATGTTTACCAGGTGATTTTTTTATGCATGATATAGTTTGAGAACCACTATTTAAATGGTGAGAAATCAATGAACACTATTAAGTAGGCCAGTGCCATATTTAGGCTTGGGTTTTAGAAAGATAATGTGAGAAAGAGAATTCCATGGAGGTGAACTGCAAGCAGGGATGTGGATGAAGATGTTAAGAGGTGGCAGAGGACTGCAGAGGAGGGAATGGGACTGGGAGACATTGACAGGGTGAGGTTGACAGGAAATGGCTGTGCATAGATTTGAGGGATAAGGTAGGAAGAGGAGACAGGATGATCTTCTAGGTTCTGGTTTGGACACTTATATTGCTGGCTGTGCTGACTCTAAAATGAGGAAGCACTATGGAATGGGGTTAAAAACGTGGGCTTTGGAGTACGAAAGAGTGGATTTGAGACTTGCCTTCAACACTTACTACTTCTATAACTTTGATAAGTTACTTAGTTTTTCATCCATGAAATGGGGGTGGTAGTTGTTGCAGGATAGCATTAGCCCCATTTTGCAAAAGTAGAAACAGGAATAGCGAAGGTAAGTTGTCCCAGCTTGTATAAAGAGCAGGGTGTGGAGATGAGACTTGGATGTGGGCCTTCATGATTCTACAGCCCCTGCTCTGAATTATCACTTCCAAGATTGTCCATGTGCAGATACTGTCTAGATGGACAGTGGCTCTAACCAAGTCAGGAAAATAGTTTTTCTCTCATTTTACTTTCTTTCAAGGTCTCTCTTGGTATCACTGCTGTTCCTGTGGTTCTCCTCTCTCTTTAAAATGGTAGAAATTCTCTCCCTTTCACTTATTTTAGCTCATCTGTGATGATTTTTTAAAAAGACTTTACTAAATATCAAACAAATATAAAGAAAGAAAATGCTAGCAGCAAAAAAGTCTTATGAAGTATAGGTTTCTGACTCTTCCTTAATTAATCTCCTATGCTCCATGGCTAGTATAACTGGACTAGGTCTCTCAAGTCCCAGCTGCTTCCTGCCATTTAAGGGGTGTGTATCTTCTTAAGCTTCCATCTCTGCCTCCTTGGTCCACGGTCATGGAAAAGAGAGAGAGTTCCTACTCCAGTGCCCTCCTAGGACCCTCTCATTTAGCTTACAGTTTCTGGCTTGAGTCACAAACATTTTCCTAAGAGGATGAGTAGAGTTGGGTGAGTGAGAGGCCATGTGAAGTGACAAGATGAAAACCTTACCCTTTCGATAAGATAGTATTGCTCATGCAAGCATGATTTGATCTTGTACAGACTTAGTAAGTTAATGCTATCCTGAACACATAATATTCATAATATTCAAACAGTACTATCCATACATTAATATCCAATATCCAAATCTATATAAATCTAAATTGATAATATCTATATCCAAACAACAAAAATTACACATCAACACTAATGAAAAGTTGGTTCTGATTCCATGTTTAATGAGTGGTTTTTATTTATTTATATTATTAGTTTTTAACTTTTTAGTTCAGGAGTACATGTGCAAGTTTATTATATAGATGAACTGTGTACAACAGGGGTTTGGTGTACAGATAACTTCCCCCACAGATAATAAGCATAGTACCTCATAGCGTATTTTTTCTGATTATTTCCCTCTTCCCCCACTCCACCCTCAAGTAGGCCCTAATGCCTCTTGTTCCCCTTCTAGTATCCATGCTTTTCTGTGGTTTAGCTTCCACTTATAAGTGAGGACATGTGGTATTTGGGTGTCTGTTCCTGTGTTCATTTGCTTAAGGTAATGGCCTGCAGCTTTATCCACATTGCTGTAAAGGACATGGTAATGTTCTTTTTTATGGCCGCATAGTATTCCATAGTGTATATGTACCACATTTTTTTAATCCAGTCCAACACTGATAGGCATTTGGATTGATTCCATGTCTTTGCTATTGTAAGTAGTGCTGCAATGAAGATACACTTGCATGTGTCTTTATGTTAGAATGATTTATATTCTTTTGTGTATATATATCCAATAATGTGATTGCTGGATCGAATGATAATTCTGTTTTAAGTTCTTTGAGAAGTTACCACACTGCTTTTCACAATGGCTGAACTAACTTACACTCCCACCAGCAGTGTAAAAGTGTTCCCTTTTCTCTGCAATCTTGCACCTGTTATTATTTGACTTTTAAGTAATGGTCAATTCTAACTGGTATGAGATGGTATTTCATTGTGGTTTCGATTTTCATTTCTCTAATGATTAGTGATGCTGAGCATTTTTTCACATGCTTATTGGCCCCGCATATGTCTCATTTTGAAAAGTTTCTGCTCGGGTCCTTTGCCCATCTTTTAATGGAGTTGTTTGTTTTTTGCTTTTAAATTTGTTTCAGTTTCTCATAGATTCTGGATATTACACCTTTGTAGGAAGGATAGTTTGCAAATATTTTCTCCTATTCTGTATGTTGTCTGTTTACTTTGTTGGTAGTTTCTTTTACTGTGCAGAAGCTCTTTAGTTTAATTACATCCCATTTGTCAATTTTTGTTTTTGTTGCAATTGCTTTTGGTGTCGTTCTCACAAAATCTTTGCCAAGTCCTATGTCCAGAATGGTATTGCCTAGGTTATCTTCCAGGGTTTTTATAGTTTGAGGTTTTAGAATGAGTAGTTTTTAATTTGAATCAAATCGGATCCTTATTTATGGCCTTATTTCATATTATTTATCCAATATCTTTGTGGCTCTTCCTCCTCTTTATTTTCTGTTTTTGCTATTTCAAGGTGACAAAGCTTGATTTAAGAGCCTCCTCTTTTCCACCTCTGACCCCCCTTCCCTATCCCCTTCTTCTCCACTCTCTGACATGTACACTGGCTCTTCCCAGTGCTTGGAATGACTCTCATCTAAGACTTCACATGGCTACTCCATCTTTGCCTGTGAATCTTTGTTTTCATGTCACCCTGCCTGAGAAGTATCTCTTATTTTTGTATATAAATCATTGCACTTCCCTAAAAATTTTTCCAATCCCTAAACATTTTTCTATTCCCTTTAACTTCATCATGTTTTTCATCTTAGCAATAGAAAAATCACCATCCAATCTATTATAGATATATTTGTTTATTTTTTGTCACCCTCCACTAATATGTCAATTTCATGAGGGCAGAGACTTCACTCTTGTATCCCCAGTGTCTAGAATAATATCTTGCATATAGTGTAACTGAATAAGATTTTTTTCAGTGAACAAAAAGTTAATTAGCCTCTTTAATGAATACATAACAGGAATGTGCATGTAAAGGAACTAGAGCCAACTGTGATCGTTTTCAGGATGGTTTCATTTAAAGAATAAAGAAGCAAAAATATTTTTAAAATATCACTCACTTTAGGGAAGTAGGAGTATTAGGTGGCATGAATTATTTTGGAGCCATTGACCTAATTTTATTTTGTGTATTTTCCTCCTCTATCTTACGGCACATCCCTCGTTATGAAAGAACTGCAGTGCCCTGCTCCAGATTCATTAATCACATGAAGAATTTCTCTGAATCTCTTAAATTTCATAGTCTACAGTTTCTAAATTCTCCTGATAAGTTAAGACATAATCCCAAGAAAGACCATAGCTTCCAGAGAAACTCTGGAACACGTACAGGTAATAATCATAAAGATTTTATGGAAAAACGCTTGTGCTATGTTTCAAAATGGCAACAAAAGAGGGAATTCATTGGCTCATGAAGCTAACAAATCCAGGGGTGAACTGGCTTAGGGTACGGCTGGATCCAGTGTTCATCAATAATATCATGATTTATTTCCTTTTATTAATTTCCCAGTTGTCTTCATTAAGTTGGGTTTATTTTCAGAAAGGATAGCAATAACATGCCCTGGCAGCTATAGGCATATCTGATTTTTAGAGCTTATAATTTCAAAAGTACAGAAACCCACCTGTTGTATTCATCTATAACAGTCTCCACTGCTTATCCAGTGGCTCTGATTAGCCAAACTTGGGTCTTTTGTTCACCCTTGGAATCTGGGTAGCTGGGAGACTGGAATACACTAGTCAACTTTTGCTACTTCTGAGGCAGGGGAGGTGGGCCACTTGATTGATAGCTGCACTTAATTTACACAAAATGTGTGTGTAAATGTGTGTGTGTGTGTGTGTGTGTGTGTGTGTGTGAGAGAGAGAGAGAGAGAGAGAGAGAGAGAGAGAGAGAGAGAGGCAGATAAATAGAGGAGAAGGATGATTTCCCTAAATAAACTGATATACGGCAAGCAAAAGAACATCATTTTGTGTCAAGTCAGAATGGTATATAATTATATTAGTTATATTCCCCATAACACTGGCACCATAGATGATTTTTGGCAACCTGGGACTGTCCATAAACTCCATTTTTAGGACCACTTTGCTGACCTGAAAGGATACATTTAAATGTACCTGTTCAATTTATTACCTAAGAGAAAATGAAGTTTTTAGGACAACTGATAAAGGAGGTAACTGCTACATTTTTATTTTAAGAATGCATTATTTTAGAATGTATTTATTCATTCATTTATATTTATATGTTAATGAAATTCATTGCATATGTATTCATATCAGGGCCAATGAAAGGTTTTGTTGATTTTTATAATGGTTTCAAACTCTTAGAATAATGTAATTTGAATGAGTTTTCTTTTTGAGAATCACATTGTGCTATACCCTCAAATTCTACTTAAAAAGAACTGAAAAAATTTTGGGGGAGGAATAATACATTTACTTGGTTCAAAAACCAAAAATATAAAGAGGTATATAGTAGACAGTCTTTTTCCTACTTCTGCTCCAATCTGCCTCATTCCCCTTTCTCCCATGTAGAGACACTTTTACTGTGTTCTTGAGAATCCTTCAATACTTTCTCTAAGCAAATAAAAGTGTGTTTATGAGCTAATGGAACGGTGCAGGTGAGCAGCCGTATTCTGCACCTCACAGTCTTCACTTATCACTGTATCTTGAGGCTCTTCCCACATCAGTGCATTGAGTGCTTTCTTTTTTTAAATAAGTTTATAAGTTTAGATTTTTTTTTGAAGAATAAAAGAGAGAGAGAAAAAGAGAGAGGGGAATTTTTTTTTTTTGAGAAAGAAAGAAGTAGAATAAAAGAAAAATGAAAGAAAGAGGAAGCGGGAGAGAGAACGAGAATCTTGCTCTATTGCTCAGGATTTCATTTAAATCTGTGAAATGCTTATGCAATTACTAAAAAGTGATTTATTTCCTATTATGTGATCACTTTTAGAATAGGTATGATATAATATTGAAAAA
>CAUYQU010052313.1:0-28133 GCA_963574635.1 Cheracebus regulus
CCCAACTCATATTATGAGACGAACATCATCCTGATACCAAAACCTGGCAGAGACTCAACAAAAAAAGAAAACTTCAGGCCAATATCCATGATGAACATAGATGCAAAAATCTTCAATAAAATACTGGCAAACTGATTGCAATAGCACATCAAAAAGCTTGTCCATCACAATCAATAGGCTTCATTCTGGAGATGCAAGGCTGGTTCAACATATGGAAGTCTATAAACGTAATCCACCACATAAACAGAACCAGACAAAAACCATGATTATCTTAATAGATGTAGAGAAGGCCTTTGACAAAATTCAACAGCACTTTTTACTAAAAACTCTAAAGTAGGTATTGAAGGAACATATCTCAAAATAATAAAAGCTATTTATGACAAACCTACAGCCAATATCATACTGAATGGGCAAAAACTGGAAGCATTCCCTTTGAAATATGGCACTAGACAAGGATGCCCTCTGTCACCACTCCTATTCAATATAGTATTGGAAGTTCTAGCCAGAGCAATTAGCCGAGAAAAAAAATAAAGTGTATTCAATTAGGAAAGGAGGAAGTCAAATTGTCTCTATCTGCAGACGACATGATTGTATATTTAGAAGACCCTATCATTTCAGCGCAAAATCTCCTTAAACGGATAAGGAACTTCAGCAAAGTCTCAGGATACAAAATCAATGTGCAGAAATCACAAGCATTTCTATACCAATAACAGACTAACAGAGAGACAAACCATGAGCAAACTCCCATTCACAATTGCTACAAAGAGAATAAAATACCTAGGAATACAACTAACAAAGAATATAAAGGACCTCTTCAAGGAGAACTACAAACCACTGGTCAAGGAAATAAGAGAGGACACAAACAGATGGAAAAACATTCCAAGCTCATGGTTAGGAAGAATCAATGTCATGAAAATGGCCATACCGCCCAAAGTAATTTATAGATTCAACACTATCCCCATCAAACTACCTATGACCTTCTTCACAGAACTGGAAAAAACCACCTTAAACTTCATATGGAACCAGAAGAGAGTCTGCATAGCCAAGACAATCCTAAGCAAAAAGAACAAAGCTGGAGTCATCATGCTACCTGACTTCAAACTATACTACAAAGCTACAGTAATCAAAACAGCATGGTACTGGTACCAAAACAGAGACATACACCAATGGAATGGAACAGAGAGGCCTTGGAGGCAATGCCACACATCTACAACCATCTGACCTTTGACAAATCTGACAATAACAAGCAATGTGGAAAGGATACCGTGTTTAAAAAATGGTATTGGGATAACTGGCTAGCCATGTGCAGAAAGCAGAAACTGGACCCCTTCCTGATACCTTACATTAAAATTAACTCCAGACAGATTAAAGACTTAAACATAAGACCTAACACCATAAAAATCCTGGAGGAAACCTAGGCAAAACTATTCAGGACATAGGCATAGGCAAGGACTTCATGACTAAAGCATTGGCAACAAAAGCCAAAATAGACAAATGAGACCTAATTAAACTCCAGAGCTTCTGTACAGCAAAAAAAAAAAAAAAAAAAAAAATCATTAGAGTGAACTCACAACCAACAGAATGGGAAACAATTTTTGCAATCTACCCATCTGACAAAGCGCTAATATCTACAATCCACAAAAAACTTAGATTTACAAAAAAAAAAAAAACCCACCCAAAAGTGGGCAAAGGATATGAACAGACACTTTTCAAAAGAAGACATATATGAGACCAACAAACATATGAAAAAATGCTCATCATCACTGATTATTAGAGAAATGCAAATCAAAACCACATTGAGATACCACCTCACACCGATGGCGATCATTAAAAAATCTGTCCGAGTCCAGATGGACAGGATGTGGAAAAATAGGAACACTTTTACATTGTTGGTGGGAGTGTAAACTAGTTCAACCATTGTGGAAGACAGTGTGGTAATTCCTCAAGGACCTAGAAATAGAAATTCCTTTTGACCCAGCAATCTCATTACTGGGTACATATCCAGAGGATTATATATCATTCTATTATAAAGACACATGCACACGTATGTTCATAGCGGCACTGTTTACAATAGCAAAGACCTGGAACTGACCCACATGCCCATCGACAATAGACTGGACAAGGAAAACGAGGCACATATACACCATGGAATACTACGCAGCCATAAAAATCAATGAGTTCATGTCCTTTGTAGGGACATGGATGAATTTGGAAACCATCATTCTCAGCAAATTGACACAAGAACAGAAAATCAAACACCATATGTTCTCACTCATAGGTGGGTGTTGAGCAATGAGAACACATGGACACAGGGAGGGGAGCATCACACACTGGGGTCTGTTGTGGGGGCAAGGCGAGGACAGTAGGGGATGGGGAGGTCAAGGAGGGATAACATGAGGAGAAATACCAGATGTAGGTGACAGGGGAGTGGAGGCAGCAAATCACATTGCCATGTGTGTACCTATGCAACAGTCCCGCATGATGTGCACATGTACCTCAGAACCTAAAGGACAATTAAAAAGACCTCTGAGTGAGTAGTTATGAATACAAACCTCTGTTACATGCCACAAAATTGGACTCCTGTGCATGGTAATAAATACTTTTTATACAAAGGAAGGATCTGACAGTCCTTTAATAGCTGCCACATATCAGTTTACAACATCGATTGCTGCTTTGGCTTAGGGCATTTCCTAAAAGCTGACAGCTTCAACCTTCTCTGGCCCATCAATTCCTCTTCTCTGATCATTAATCTGTAGAAACATCTGTGGCTGTCATCAGCCCTTATTAGATATAGGCTCTAATTGTGCATGTATAATTGATGAAATGCACAGCCTCCTTTACAGCTTATCCAATCTCACAAGAGGACAGGAATTTCACTTTAAATTTGTTTAGATATTCATTTATCTATTAAATATAGGTAAAAAGAGGCAGTATAAAGTTATGTTATAGCAAACTCTAAAGCTACACTACCTAGTTTAAATCCTGGTCCCAGGTGTGCAACCTTGAACAATGTACTTACTCATTGATGCCTCATGTTCCTTATCTATAAAATAGAAATAATGGCAATATCTACCTCATAGGAGTATCCTGGCTGTTAAGTAAATTAGTATATTTAAATCACTTTAAAATGTGCTGAGCACAATGTGTGTGAGCTGTTGTTATTAATCCCAGATTGGAAGATAAACATTTTGCTTACATGCCTGTATTTGGCTTATTAGCTCTACATCCAAATCTCCCTATATGCAGAACCAAGCATATTATATCTATGTCTACATCTATCTATATATTTATGTCTATACTTGTACCTGTATATAATCTTCAAAGATTATAAAGAGCAATTATAGGAATGCCAGCAAAGTGTCCCCTATAAAATCAACTCTAATTATACTAACTTGATTTTATTGATGTTATTATCTACTTAAAATGTAGAGCCCAAATAAACCACATGAATTTCTTTTTGCCTGTAAAGGTTTAAACATGTCCTTTACAAAACAACATGCTGAATTAAATAATTCTAAAGAGGAAATCAACTGGGTAATTACCTTCAATCTTTCCCTTTGGGGATCCCGCACCATTAGCTGGAGCTCAGAGAGACAGCGAGCAAAGGATAAAGATGCCAGTGACTACTGAAAACATCAGAAGCTCACAGAGAGTCAGTAAGGCCCTCCTACCTGGTTCCTTTCTCCTTTTCTCCCAACACACTCTACTGTCTTTTAGACAAACCCGTCTCCAGACTTCCACACTCCATATTAAATTGTTTTGCTGAGATTTCCAATAAGCGCCTTACATGTAGTAACCCTCAAGTCATTTTTTTTAAAGCTGGGGCCTCTAAATCTGCCACTTATTCTATCACAACAAATGGCTCCCTCAAGCAGGCAACCTAAATGTTATCCTGATCTCTTCTTTCTCCCTCACTTCCACATCCCACTAGTCAAGAAATCCTATGTTTTCTGGACCTTTCAATACATCTCCCATCAGCCCCATGTTCATTCTGCCGTCAATTTTGTGGCTTACTTTCTAACTGCACTTGGTCTCCCTGGTCTCCTTTTGGCTACCCAAGAATCAACCTTAAAAGCCTACTGCTAGAGAGGTCTTTCTAAAAGAGAAAGTTCTGGGCTGGGTGCAGTGGTTCATGCTTGCAATCCTAGCACTTTAGGAGGCCAAAGTGGTAGGATTGCTTGAGTTTAGGGGTTCGAGACCAGCCTCGGCAATATCGTGAGGCTCTGTCTTAAATAAACAAATAAATAAAGTAAGAGAAAATTCTGATCATATCATTCCTCTATGAAATTCTTCAGTGGCTCCCCACAGCTTTTAGAATGAGGCTCTGCTTAGTATTAAAGGCCATTCATAAAACTGCCATCACAGACCCCGTTAATCTCATATCTCACCTTTGCTCTTGTTCCCTATATTCCAGCCAAACTTCTCCTTTCAGGTTCACAAAGGCAAGTTATTTTGTGTCTCCAAGCCTTCTCATTTGCTCTTTCTTCTGCCAGTGATAGCCTTTTCTCCAGATAACTTTCTAATTGTCTCTCAAGTCCCAGCTCATATCTTAAATCCAAGAAATCTATCCTGAATCCCAGTAAGGTTTAGACATCATTCTGTAGTGCTCAACAGTGTTGTTAGTGAGGGCAACTGTGACATCATTAACTGGATTATAAGAGCTTCAAAGGCAGGAATGTTGTCATTTTTGTGTTTTGCTCATGTATTCACTATTGAGTACCAACTGTGTGCAATGCAGATGCCTACACTTTGAAAAGGGCTCACTTGTATATGTTGAACCAAACTTGCATCCCAAGGATGAAGCAAACTTGATTGTGATGGATAAGATTTTTGATGTGCTGTTGGATTGGGAACTATAAAACATCACATAAACAGAATGAAAGACAAAAATCACATGATTATCTCAATAGATGCAGAGAAGATCAAAGGATAAAATTTGACAAAATTCAACAACCCTTTATGCTAAAAACTCTCAGAAGGTATCGATGGAATGTATCTCAAAATAGTAAGAGCTATTTATGACAAACCCACAGCCAATATCATACTGAATAGGCAAAAAGTAGAAGCATTCCCTTTGAAAACTCGCAAAAGACAAGGATGCCCTCTCTCACCACTCCTTTTCAACATAGTATTGGAAGTTCTGGCCAGGACAATCAGGCAAGAAAAAGAAATAAAGTGTATTCAATTAGGAAAAGAGAACATCGAATTGTCTCTTTTTGCAAACCACATGTTCATATATTTAGAAGACCCCATTGTCTCAGCCCATAATTGCCTTAAACTGATAAGAAACTTCAGCAGTCTCAGGATACAAAATCAATATGCAAAAATCACAGGCATTCCTATACACCAATAACAGACAAACAGAGAGCCAAATCATGAGTGAACTCCCATTCCCAATTGCTACAAAGAGAATAAAATACCTAGGAATACAAAAAGGGATGTGAAGGACGTCTTCAAGGAGAACTACAAATCACTGCTCAAGGAAATAAGAGAGAACACAACAGATGGAAAAACATTCCATGCTCATGGTTAGGAAGAATTAATATCATGAAAATGGCCATACTGCCCAAAATAATTTATAGATTCAGCACTATCCCCACAAAGCTACCATTGACTTTCTTCACAGAGTTGGAAAAAAACACCTTAAACTTCATATGGAACCAAAAAAGAGTCCACATAGCCAAGACAATCCTAAGGGTGGAAAAAATAGCTGGAGGCATCACGCTACCTGAATTCAAACTACACTACATGGCTATAGTAATCAAAACAGCATGGTACTGGGCCCAAAACAGAGATATAGACCAATGGAACAGAACAGAGGCCTTAGAAATAATGCCACACATCTACAACCATCTAATCTTTGACAAACCTGACAAAAACAAGCAATGGGGAAAGATTCCCTGATTAATAAATGGCATTGGGAAAACTGGCTAGCCATATTCAGAAAGCTGAAATTGGATCCCTTCTTACACCTTACACAAAAATTAACTCCAGATAGATTAAAGATTTAAATATAAGACCTAACACCATAAATACCCTAGAAGAAAACCTAGGCAAAACCATTCAGGACATTGGCATGGACAAGGACTTCGTGATTAAAACAGCAAAAGTATGGCAACAAAAGCCAAAATAGACAAATGGGATCTAATTAAACTTAAGAGCTTCTGCACAGCAAAAGAAACTATGATTACTGTGAACTGGCAACCAACAGAATGGGAGAAAAATTTTGCAATCTACCCATCTGACAAAGGGCTAATATCCAGAATCTACAAAGAACTTAAACAAATTTAAAAGAAAAAACAACCCCATCAAAAAGTGGGCAAAGCATATGACAGACACTTTTCAAAAGAAGACATCTATGCAGCTAACAAACATATGAAAGAAAGCTCATTATCACTGGTCATTAAAAAAATGCAAACCACATTGAGATACCATCTCACACCAGTTAGAATGGTGATCATTAAAAAATCAAGAGACAACAGAGGCTAGAGAGGATGCGGAATGCTTTTACACTGTTAGTGGGAGTGTGACTTAGTTCAACCATTGTGGAAGACAATGTGGCAATTTCTCAAGGATCTAGAAGTAAATTCCATTTGACCTAGCAATCCTATTACTGAGTATATACCCAAAGTATTATAAATCATTCTATTATAAAGACACATGCACACAATGTTAATGGCGACCCTGTTCACAATAGCCAAGACTTGGAACCAACCCAAATGCCCATCAATGATAGACTGGATAAAGAAAATGTGGCACATATACACCATGGAATATTATGCAACCATAAAGAAGGACAAGTTCGTGTCCTTTGCAGGGCCATGGATGAAGCTGGAAACCATCATTCTGAGCGAACTGACACAAGAACAGAAAACCAAACACCGCATGTTCTCACTCATAATTGGGTATTGAACAATGAGAACACATGGTCACAGGGAGGGGAACACCACATACTGGGGCCTACTGGGAGTTGGAGCCTAGGGAAGGGATAGCAGGGGATGGAGGAATAGGGGAGGAATAGCATTAGAAGAAATACCTAATGTAGATGATGGGGTGATGGATGCAGCAAACCACCATAGCACGTGTATACCTATGTAACAAACCTATGTAACAAACTGCACATGTACCCTAGAACTGAAAGTATAATTAATTCACACAAAAGAAGAAGGGCTCTCTTGAAGATAAAGTGAACCAGGCAATGTTGAGAGAACAGTCCTCCCTCCCACATATTACCTTTGGTGAATTTGTTCTTTTCTTCGATGCTATCTTTCAATCAAAGCAACAAATGTACACTGAATAAATGTATTAAGATCCTCCATAGTATAATAAAGCAGGGATGTCAAAATTAAATTATACAAATTTGTTTCTGGAAGTCTTTCCTCACTCTTCTCTTACCAAATAACCTTCCTCTATTGAGCTTTAATTTCCAATTCCTCCTACTATTTAAAATGTTCTGAATATATTTCAGAATGTGTCTTCAAAGAGAGAGAGTGTATGGGTGGTGGTCAAGGAAGAAATTGTAAGAGATGGATAGAATTTGTATGTGTGGAAATAAGTGACTTCAGAATTCTCCAGGCAGAAGAGCAGCATTATTAAAGGATTTAAATATTTACATTAATATGATAGTGTTTCTAAAAAAAGGGGGGGAATATTTTAAGGGATTGAGTAAGAAGAGGATAGAAATAATAGTTGGTCCTATGCCATATTTTGCTAGGAATGGCCTTGTTTGCTGCAAAACAACACCTGTTATTAAATACCTACAGAATTATAGGAAACATAAGAGAAATGAAATTTGAGATTTTGGTATTTTAACAGTCAGCACTTACACATTTTTTACAACATTTATTTAATGGCAAGATGCTTCACTGAATACATTCCATTTGAATTCTAAATAATGTGTCATGAGCTTGCTGATGCAGATAGACAAATTGCTCACCAGCTTGGAGCCTATTTAAAAAATTACACCTTTCCAGAATGCTACCCAGTGTTATAGTTGAAAGAAATAGAAAATGTACTTCTAAAAACAAGTAGTGCTCTACCTTCTCAGCATGGAGGTGAAGGCTCTGTTTTAAAATTGGGCTGTCAATAATTGAAGAGGACGTTTTAAGCAAGTTTAATGTTAAATTAAAGGGCTAAATCCTAAATATGTTCCATATCACGTCCTTCTGAAGACAGGCAATTTAAAATTTAATCCATTCGTTTTGCCATTTGGCAAATGATCAAAGTAAGCTTTTCAAAGGCAGCAGGGTATCCTTTAACTTATTTTTCCCATGAAATTAAAATGGCATTTGCATTCTTTTACGATGCAAATATGAGGAACTTTTTATGATTCAATCATTTAATTTAGAAAGCGTGGAGCTTCTTATACTCCTAATCTCTTTTCCTCCTATCTCATCTTTTCTATATTTGTTTGTTTTCCTGTTCTTTATGTAATGACATAAAATGGATGCATATTAATGATAAAACTACATAAAATTAAATCATGTTCAAATTCCTTAAGATTTGAAACAAAAATGATTGTTTCAACCTATCACAGATTCAGGACACAAGAAACCTCAAGGAAAGCCTTTCCAAATTGAAATGAGACAGTCAACATCTATCATAGCTGAAGTGGATTTACTAGAAACAAAATTGACTCTTCAGCTAGAGCTAACACTGCCCATAATTTGGGAATGCAGTTTTGCACAGTGGTTAAATTTTCATGTGGGAATTTATCAGATGTGGCTTAGGTTCAAATGCTTTCTATATGCCAAGCCCACCCTATGCCCCTCACATATGCTAATTTATTTCATTGTCACAATAAAGCTATGAGGCAGATGAAAAAATGAATTAAAAGAGATTAAACAATCTGCCTAAGGTAGCTCGTCAGTGACAGAATGCAGGTTTCATCCTAGAGGGCTATCTATGGCAGAGGGAAGCTGGGTCAATATGGCTTCATCCCTTTCAGGGCATCTCACCCAGCGGGATGGACATATCTTTTGTCTTCTGTCAGTTTTTCTCATGCATATCTCATAGACCAACAGCAGTATGAAGAATTCTTGTGCAATCCTAGATAAATGATTGGAAATGAAAAAGGAGCTGGTTCTGTCAAAAGGAAGAGAGCTCTATAGAAGCAGCTCAGATTAGAAGGACCCGCAAACTGGATCATATAGATGAAACTTGGTTTCCTCCGTGTGTGTGTGTGTGTGTCTTTGTGTGTCTGTGTGTTACACACAAAACTTCAGGATTGTTGAAGATAGACATCGTTTAGTGCCAAAGCCATTGTCAGCTAAGGAACACAATTTGAGAATTCCCTTTTCTCCATGTGGTAGAAATGAAAGTTTAGGGAGAGCTACGGAAGCTGAGGAAAGCCAGTAATTTATAGATAGTGTCCATTATAATTAGGATGACTACACAGTGCATTGTCCAAGCTAGGACACTTTGAAGAGGGAGTGCTATTAATTATGCCGTGACCTCAGGACTGTCTTGGGCACACTGGACATGTGGTCACCGATTGGTTGGTCCTCTGAGTCAGTGATTCTGAAACTGTGTGCCTCAGCTCACTGGAAAGATGTGATAGGCCTCTTGATGAGTGGAACCTGTCAAAACATACAGGCTTTCTCTGCAGTTCTCAGCAGCAAATCATGCTTACTCCATAAATGTGCTTTGTACCAAGGGCTGCTTATTGTGATCTTATAAAAGTTATGGAACAAATTTTTATTCCATAAAATTTCATAAATGAGTTTACAGAAAGATTCTGGTTAGATATTCAACTTAAAAATTTGGCTGTTGCTGCACAACTCTTGGTACTCCTGTAGCACATGAGCATATGGAGAGTTGGAAGTCTTGCATCTATTAGAAATAATAATCATCACTAACACAAGTTCTTCCTAAATGCATACACTGTTCTAAGTGCTTTACATCCTTATAGTCCAACTTATGGACAACAGATTAGCAGTAGCAGCATCTCCTGGAAGCTTCCTAAATAAGCATTATCTCAGGTCACAAGTCTCTAGATCTACTAATTCAGGATTTTTATTGCAGCAAGACCCCCCCAGATAATCAATATTCCACTGAAGTTTGAGAGGTGCCAGTTTAGAATACGTGGATTGGACCATATAAGATCTAAGCACTTCCTGACTCTGAATAAACTGATTTATATAATTGTGCTACTGAGAATTACCAGTACTGTCCTTGGGTGTTAGTGGTTTTCAGTTCTTTGCATTAATTAATGCATTAAGCCTTGTTGACGGCTTTGTTCTTACAATCACTACATTGTTTTTCCTTTGATTATTATCGGCTTATCTGCACGTTCTTTGTTTTGACTGAATTTTCTCCCCACTACAAAGAGGGAGCACATTGGGTAGGTGGGACACTGTGTTGGAAGTTCCCATGAACAAGTGAAGAAGAGAATGTGCAGAGGCATTCAAATGGTAAAAGCTTTAGCCTGAGCTGATTGGTAATGTGAACCCCAATCTGCCTGGGGGTATCCCTGGGATAATTTATTTCTGCTGTTCTGTGTTGCCTAATCCTGGTGCATTTAAGGTGAAGCAGTACATCCATGAGAATGAGACCATCCTCAGGCTTTGCATCATGGATATAAGCAGCAGACTTCTCTGATCTCACTCATCTGTAACTGCCATTCCCACAGGGTCCCAGTGATCAAACTTTCTCTCTAGCAACATTTTAACCTCTATTCTTGGAAAGGAAGCTGGAGGTGACCAATTCCAATGCCTCTATTTGAAAGTTGAAAGATGCAAGCACAGGCAGGGGGTGACATGCCCAAGGCCCCATCACCAGTCAGAGGCAGACCTGCATAGAACTTGGGACTTGAATGTAGGGACACACAAAACCCAAAGACATTCCTCCAACATTTAAAATCAAGAATCTTCACTGATACATTTTGATCTTTTAAATAATGCAAAGGGTTTGAACAATTCAAAACAAGTAGACAAAAAAAAACAGGTCTGGGATGAGTTTTTTCAAAATCCTCAAATATAATTTCAACCCAATATTTTTATTTCATGAAACCAAGGCCAAAAGAGGTTAAGTAATTAATTAAAGGTGACGAGCAAGTGATGGTAACTTCAAGCCTCTAATTCATACATTTGCCAAGTTCTAGCTATGAACTATCTTGTAACTTGAAAGGAATAATGTTGTTCTTTTTAGAATAACATGGTCATGGTAGTAAACCACTCAGAAAAATATACACAAACATGAGGACAAAATGGCCCCATATATTAAAGATTCTCATTGTTAATATTTTTATTAAGTGAAAAGCATTACATTTAACTTGACCTAAGTTTATCAGAAAAAAGAATTAAAGAAGGCAGTCATGGTGGCTCACGCCTATAATCCCAGCACTGTGGGAGGCCAAGGTGAGAGGATCACTTGAGCCCAGGAGTTTGAGGCCAGCCTGAGCAACATAGGGAGACCCCATCTGTACAAAACAAACAAAAATGGGGTGGGGATAATGGCATGCACTAGTGGTCCCAGCTACTTGGGAGCCTAAGGTGGGAGGACCATTTGAGCCTGAGAAGTTGAGGCTTCAGTAAGCCATGATCATGCCACTATGCTCCAGCCTGGGAAACAGAGTGAGACCCTGTCTCAAATAAAATAAAATAAAATAAAAATATAAAAAATTGCTGACTTTCAGAAAAATATTTCTTTAAAATAGTCATTTCTTAAAGGAGTCTTCTATACTTTAAAATACAAATATTAGAGAAATGCAAATCAAAACCACAATGAGATACTACCTCACGCCAGTTAAAATGACTTTCGTAAAAAATTCAGGAAATGATAGATGCTGGAGAGGATGTGGAGAAATAGGAACACTTTTACACTGTTGGTGAGAGTGTAAATTAGATCAACCATTGTGGAAGACAGTGTGGCGATTCCTCAAGGATATAGGACTAGAAATACCATTTGAGCCAACAATCTGGGTATATGCCCAAAGGATTATAAATCACTCTACTATAAAGACACATGCATATGTGTGTTTTTGGCAGCACTGTTCACAATAGCAAAGACTTGGAACCAGCCCAAGTGCCCATCAATGATAGACTGGATAAAGAAAATATGGCACAAATACACCGTGGAATACTATGCAGTCATAAAAAGGATGAGTTCATGTCCTTTGCAGGGCCATGGATGAAGCTGGAAGCCATCATTCTGAGCAAACTGACACAAGAACAGAAAACCAAACACCACATGTTCTCACTGATACGTGGAAGTTGAACAATGAGAACACAGGGAGGGGAACATCACATACCCGGGCCTGTTAGGGTATAGGGGGTGAGGGGAGGGATAGCATTAGGAGAAATACCTAATGTAGATGATGGGTTGATGAGTGCAGCAAACCACAATGGCACATGTATACCTGTGTAACAAACCTGCACATTCTGCACATGTGCCGCAGAACTTAAAGTATAATTTTAAAAAAAATAAATTTATGTTTCTAGGTGCAAAATCTATCATCTGTCTTAAGAAAATCGGAAGCTATTGTAATAATACCTAAATAAAATTTTAAGAATTCTATTTTCTAATTTAAAAACAACTTAAGCCTACTTAAGAAAAAATCATAGAAAAAGGCAAATTTATAAAATATTATATATAAGTAAAAAAAAAAAGCAGTGGTAGGAAAAAAAATAGCCACACAGAGAAGTAACTGTAATGGTTATACATACTATAAATAAGAAATAAATTTATAAGAACAGTTAGTGACTGTCTTAATTCTTACATTTCTTGACTTGTGGGAGTTTGGATTTGCTGTTCATAAGTTTCTTGACTTGTGGGAGTTTGGATTTGCTGTTTCAGCAAACACTTTTATTCACTTCATTAATGGCACAAATTTTTACTTGTTTCATTAAAGAATCATATCTGTCTTATTTTTTTCCTCTTAACATTTCTGAATGTGTTTCTATTTTTGTTGAAGAGAGGAGACATAAGCCTTTATTTCACTGGTAACTCCACAAAATTGTACTTCCAGGTTCTTAATTCTATCCTTTGCATAATTATATCAAATGTGTTCTTTTAGTCACTCATGATAGCACCCTCTGACTTGGTGTCTCACTTCCGATGGACTGAGCTTTAGACCTGCTGTATAATGGTCATAACTGGATATCTCTTCATCTAGATCTTGGGTTATTTCGACTGTTTCATGTATCTTATATCTTCCAATTTCTTTAAGTAACATTTTATGTTGTGTGAGAAAACATCTTTGAGTAGGCCCTCTCCTCCCCTTGAGAGTGACAGGTGATAAACATTCTCTGAGTTGTTGCCTGGCCAAACATGTATGTATTTTGGCATCACACTAGACTGATAGTTTGACTTAGAACATAATCCAGATTAAGAATCATTTCAGTTTCCCCCAGAATATGACTCCATTGTTCTCTAGCTAACCATGTTACAGAAGACAAGTGAGATCCTGTCCTTGTTTTGTCTTTGGAAGATTTACAGAATTTACCTAATTTTGGAGTTCAGCAATGTTAGTAAAATATGACTAGATGTGTGACTTTTTTCCCATTATTTCTGGAAGGCAGGGGTCAGCAAACTATGCCAAATCTTTCCTGATGCCTATTTATGTTTAATAAGGTTTTACTGGAACACAATCACTTCTATTTGTTACATGTTGAAGCTTTTGAACTGCAATAAAGTTAAGAAGTATAACCTGCAAAACTTAAACTATTTACTATCTGGTTCTTCACAGAAAAAAAATTGCTGACTGTTCCTGTAGGGCATTCAGTGGGCTTTTACTGTGTCTTTGTTCATAGCTTCTTCACATTCATATTTAGATCATTTCTTCCTCTCTATTGCTTCTGCTACCTTCTTTCAGAATTCCTAGTTGGATATTCCTAGATGGAATTTCTTACATCTATTACCTGTTGTTCTTTTCTTCCATATTTTTCATCTCTTTGTCTTTTGACTCTGTATTCTCAGAATTCCTTTCATATTATTTTTCAGATCATTAACCTATTCCTCAGTTATGTCCATTAAACTCTTCTACTAAATTTTCCAATAAATTTTTGCCAGCACAGGAACACTTATTTTGTTATATCTCTTTTTTTCACAGCAGCTGTTCTTGTATTACAGCTGTCACAGCCTGTTAAATCTTTCTGGGGATGTTAAATAAATCTCTTTCTAAAAAACAGAGCTTGTCTACTTTCTGCGTTAGCTCTGAATACCCTAGGTCACCTGTGCTCTTGGTTTATCTCACTATTTATATATGTTGCTGTTGGTTCTTCTCAAGTGCATGGAAATCCTTGGTTGTGCATTCACACCATTAGAATGAAGCTGGTAAGTAAAGATGGCTGCAGGAGTACCAGCTGCAGCTGTGCAGATACAGGTCTTTCTTGGATGGTAGGCTGAGCCCTGTGAGTGGAGGTTTTGTATACAGGAGCTTCATTTAGGAGTGCTGTCAGGATCAACACCCGTGGAGACCTGAGGGACCCAGGATTGGGCAGAGGGAGGAGTTGAACCCAATGCAGTCCCAACAAAGGCCTCTGGAGATTCAAGGTGGCGATGAGGGGAGGGGTACCCTTCAAACACATCTCCAGTTTAGGACCTTATGTTTCCCTCCCCTCCCATGGAGCAGTCACACAGTGAAAGCTATCCCTGGGGAGGGGACGTGGCTGTGGGAGGTGATACACACTCTCCAAGGCTGAAGGCTATGCTCGTAGAGGGACTTAGCTGACAGCATTCAGCTGTTCATACTTCAGAGGTAGGGAATGATTGCTGCGGGCCTGCTTGAGGATCTGGGCTGCTCATCACAGCTTCACTACAACCTGGATGGGAAGACTGGGGGCTTGGCCTTGTGGGCGGGAAGTGCTGACAGGCTTCAGGACACGGGAGCCAGGAGGAGTCAAGTGAGTGCAGGGCCCCAGGACTGAGCCCAGCAGAGTGGCTTTACTCTGGGGCAGGTAGAGCCTGTTGCAGGCAGAGCTGCCTTACCATCTGGAAAGCTGTTTGGCCCCAAGTTCTCCTAGGTTCAGCTCTGGTTTCCTCTGTAGCCCCAATGTGATGCCCTCAAGTAGTCCCCTGAGGCTGACTTCACACTTGTCTGGAGAACTGCGTACTCACAGCTTTAGCTGGAGGGCAAATGCTAAGGCCAAGAGACTGGAAATAGGGTCACCCCCTTACTCCCCCACCTGATAGCTGCCCTATGGAACTGGTGCTGCTTTCCCTTGATCCTCCCTGAGCAGAGTGTGCTGCTGTTTATGTGTATGGGGTTGAGGGAGTCCTGAGGTACCAGCACCCCCGTGCAACAGCAGCTGCTCCTGCCTATAGGATCTGCCTGTTGTCCTGAAGAAGGATTTCCGATCTGCTCATGGCACTTTACTCTTTCCAATGCTACCCATTGCTTTCTCTAATTATATTTGTTCCTGCCATTTCAGAGAGATTGTTGTAGAGACATGCATTAGAAACTTTCTAAGCCTGCTACTTTGAGCCAGCAGTACACCAGGGACTTCTTGTCTAGATATTTGTAGGTTGAACTGAATGAAATTGCATTTTATTTTGATCAAAATCCATTGAATATTGGCAATTTCATGTGGTTCAATCTAACTGTAAGTCCATAGGGCATTGCCTAAACCAGACAAACCAAGGAATACCTTCATAATCATCTTAAAAGAAAAAAAATACGAATTATCAAATTAAAAAAAATTCAGTTAATTCATTCTTCAGTTCTAAGAAAGAGAACATATCACTTAGTTCCAGTTCAATGTCAAACACTGTGCTGGGCATCTTCTCCTCTGTTATTTCATTCAGCTCTCACAACACTGTCATGCAGGTATCCTAACTGGCTTATGGTGGCCACATCAGCATCTCTGGAGGGTCTCTTAAGCAGCACAGGAAATGGACTGCCTCAGACACACCGGTGTGATGGACATAAACTGTGAGAAAATGGCTGTGCATGAATGTAGGGCTTAAGAGACCTGTGAACAAGCTGCCTCCTGGGTGCCCAGGCTTAGGGTGGTGCATCACTACAGTGAGTAGAGCTGCTTCACTTCCTCCTACCCCTGCAGAAGCTACTGCCCACTAGGAGGGCAGAGTGTGTCCTGTCCAGGAAAAAACACCCTCTTACTTCCAACAAAGGTATTGCTGAGAAGACACTTCCTCAGCAGCCTGAGCTGGCTTTTCTATCCATCACTTGAGGTGAGAATAACTAGAACTGATCCTGTGGACAGTGCAGTTTTAGATATATCCGAGAAGGGTGAGTCCAAGAAGACAGATGCTCTCACAAGAGCCAGCACAAGGGCTCAAAGTCTTTAGTTTGAAAGAAGTAGGGCCATATTTTGTGCCAAGCTGATGAATCCACATACAGCGGGTACGTCACTATACATAAAGAAGGAATATGTCCCTAGAAAATACAAAACAGAGTCAAAGGTGACAGGCGGGACTCATGGGTGTTTATCACGAAGCTCCAGAGGAGAGAAGCACTGACTCTGAGGGTTGCAGGAGTGCTGGGACCTTGCTGAGGGGCAATGGGCCTCTCCACCATCTGGATGATTCTTTTAGGCCATTCGATGCTCCCATGTTGTGCCATGCTCACAGATCACCCTCTCATTGCTGATTCCTGTGGAGGACCCCCCTCAGCTCTTTGAGGTTGCAGCTGGCATTGTGGAGAGGGTGGGCTCTGGAGTCAGACTGAGCTTCTTGTCATCAGTGACATATATTTACTCGCTGTGAGTGATTCGCTGTCTTCTCAGATAGTTCCCAGTGATCCTCACATCCTCCTATTCATGCCCTGATGCAAGCCCCTCTCCTTGAATATGGGCTGGATGCAGGAATTTAAAGAATACAATATGTCAAAAGTGATGGGCTGTCACTTCTGAGAGGAGTGCACACACAATACCTGTGACACCTCATTTTATTCTCTCTGGCTCTTCTCAGTGGCCTCCTCTGATGAAGCAAGCTGCTGTGGTGTGAGCTGCCCCCTGGAGAACCCCACATAGCAGGGAACAGGGAGTGACTGCCAGCCAACAACCTGAGAGGAACCGAGGCCCTCATCCAACAGCCTGTGAGGAACTGAATCCTACCAACAGCCACTGAGTGAGCTTACAGGTGCTTCCTTCCCCAGTCAAACCTTGAGATAAGCCTGTAGCCGCAGCCAATTCTGTGATACGTCCTTGTGAGAGTCCCTGAGCTAAAGAGCCAATTAAGTCATGTCTGGATTCCTGACTCATACATACTGTGAGAGAATACACATGTGTTGTTTTGATCCACTGAGTTTTGGGGCAATTTGCTACCTATTTGTCAGAGTTTTCCAGTGAATCAGAATCAACAGG
Organism: Cheracebus regulus; assembly: GCA_963574635.1. NCBI lineage: Eukaryota > Metazoa > Chordata > Mammalia > Primates > Pitheciidae > Cheracebus > Cheracebus regulus. The sequence continues at coordinate 17,265 of CAUYQU010052313.1, forward strand.
AGGTGTGTGTGTCTGTCTGCCTTCCTACCTCTCTGCCTGTCTGTCCATCCATCCATCCATCTGTCAAAATAATGAGAAAAAGCTATTTATTTTAAGGAAGAGGCTCATGAGTTTATGGAGGCTTGACAAGGCTGAAATCTGCGAGATAGGTCAACAGGCTGAAGACGTAGGGATGAGTTGCAGTTCCAGTCTAAAGAGAGTGTAATGACAGACTTTCTTCATAGCCAAATAGGTCAGTCTTTGTTCTGTTAAGGCCTTCAACTGATTGGATGAAGCCCACACACAGTATGAAGGTAAACTGCTTTACTCAGAGCCCACCAAGTTAAATGTGAATCTCATCCAAAAAACACCTTCACAGAAACCTCCAAAATAACGTTTGACCAAACATCTGAGCACTGTGACCCAACCAAGTTGACACATAATTAACCATCTTAGCTACCCAATCACAGACAACAAATCCACTGGTGAACTACAACCAGTACTTAATCCCACCACATTTCCATCCCTGCAGCTATATAACAAAGATGTAAGGATTATCATAAAAATTAGATGACAGGATACTTGCAAAGCACTTGGAACATGGTGCTCAGTAAATGTTGGTTCCTTTCTCTTTTTCTTGCTTCCTTTCCCTTACTCATGGTAGTGGTGGTAGAGATAACCTGAATAATGTTCATGCTTATTCTGGGAAATAGAAAGAAATATATCTCATGCTGAATTAACACATAATACTGTTTTGTGTACCAGTCTCTTTTAGGTTTGACTGTTTCCCTGTCTCTGAAAAACTAGCCAGTGTCATGTTGCCACTGTAATGAACAGCCAAGTACGTGCCGAGGCTCTGTGCTGCAGTGATTGGGCCAAGGTAAAGCCAGTCGTTAGCACTCTTCAGGTATGAGCTACATATCATGAAACGGTAACAGATATTATTACTTTCTAACTGTGGAGAAGTTAAGGACCTTGCCAAAAGCCAGTCAGCTAGTGACAGTACAGCTGGGATTTTAACACCCATGTTTGTCTCTGAGGCTTGTGTCCTTTTCTATCAAATGTTTGCACAGTTCCATCCATTGTTATACAAAATAGCCAATACTGCTAAAAAGATGAACATAGCAAGATAGTATCATCCTAATGATCATTTAAAGCTTCAAAACGGAGTTACATGTGGGTTGCACCCTTTACGAGCACTTTCTACTTTTACCTGCCACTCACCTTCAGCCGAGTAAAACTGATCACATCCTAGACTCTTTACTCAACCTTGTACATTCTGTCATCATAGCACCTATAACAAGTTATTGTGCTTCTTTAAAGAGTCTTCCTCTTGTGAAACTATTACTAGCCCCTTGACATAAGGGACAATGACATTCTTGTTAGGTGGTAGGTGTATAGAGGTTTATTTCATTATGCTTCACAACTCATATATATAGACATATAAATAATGTATATTAAATGTCACACAATACGTAAAAACAAAACAATTGGAAGAAGATACATCAAAATGTTAAAGTGTTTTTCTGTTATAAAACTGTGTTCATGTTCTTTGTCTTTTTGGGTATACTCTTTAATTTTTCTATAAATATGTAATGTTTCTATAATTAGAAAAACAAATGTTTAAAAAAGGGCTTTTTTGAATGAAAATAATTTTCAATCTGTATCACTCCTAGAAGAAATTGGTTTCATAAATTCATTTTATATTCAGTAGATACTTTGTTGTAAAAGAATAGACTCTACTTTTTTGTTTGGTCCTGAGTTTGGCTTCTGCAAGTTTTAAATGGAGGTTCCAAGATGTTATGAATAAGTTTCATGTTCACCATATCTAAACCCCCTTAGTAGGCATCTAAGCAGCTTTCATTGTAGCTGTTTTGGTTAGAGTTTAAAGGTGTCTGATCTTTACAAATATTCTTGAATATTTGTATAAGCCTTATATAAGCCTCATAAGCCTTAGCTATGTCTGTGTTTATTTTTTATTTTAAGGAATGGTAACCAGAGCTGTGGCATGTTTAATTTCAGGAGCTGGTGTTCCAATGTCTTGGAAGTGGGCAGCTCACACTCACACAATTTTCCCTAGTGCCCTTCCTGATAGACCAACATGATGCTTTTTGGTCAGCAGGGAAATTGGGTTAACAGATTTTCTGACATTTATTCTTCCTTCCACTAAAGATGAGGGCACAGAATTTACAATTTCCCTGATCTCTGTTTCATCCGTGAAAACATGTTCTGTAGACTACTACTAATAATAACATTGACATTACAGTGTTTGTGTAGCACTTCACAGTTTATATGTTGCTTTCATATATGTTATCTACCTTTAATATTGATTATATCACTGATGTTTATAACCCTCTAAGGTATACAGAGGAAACATTACTATTATCATTTTTCAGATGAAGAAAATAAGACTTAAGAAGCTTAAGTGATTTTCCTTTGCTGAAGTTAATCTCTTCATTCTAGTTGGAATAACTAAAAGTTATAACCATAATTCCTTCATCACATGAGAAAAAATCTTGTGCAGCATTGTAAAAATGCATAAATCATAAACATGACAGATAGAAATAGAGTTATAAATATCTCAGGACCATTAGGTGTTTTCTCTTCATATAATGCAGAAGAGATTAATTAACATTGACTTGGCTGAATGGCTGTGTCCATCTATGGCATGGGCATTTTCTCTAAAAGAAAATGCAGCTGTAGAGCTAATCATGATCATTTCCTTTTTAGAGAGCTGTAAGAGTGTGCAATTTTTTTTTCTTAATCATGAGTTGTGTTTTGCTTTTATGAACAAGCTTAATCCCTGAATTTGGTTCTTAGGACAAAGTTGGTCTGTAGTCAGCTCTATGAAAGGCTGGGTATATAAGATGCTGAGAAAGATGATGAGGCGAGTCAGCTGAATGGGGCACAGCATGGAGGTTTACTATGGATCACACAGCAGGCACAACTTGGACTGTGATTATTTTATCACTTACTTCCCAGAAACATTTTGGCTGCCTTCCTGTTTGTGGTGCACATATTAACAGAGTTTACTTAAGACAAGAAGGTATTCAACCTGCAAACCTTTGATAAGGGCAATGTTTGCTCAAAAAAATGCTGTTTACATTTGCAGAGAAATATACTAATTGATGGTTTCCTTCATTGAATCCCGTTACTCTATTCAGGTAGCTAAATGTGGGTCATCTACTGCCTCAATTGTGGAAGCAGAAAACAAAGGGTCAGATTCTTGGCCTTGGGATCAAAAGCTGAGCTACAGTTGCTAGCACAAAAAGCATGTTTGCAGAAACAGTTGTTCCCTCAAAGAGAAGATAAACATTCTCTAGACTAGAGAAAAGTGAGAGAGTTAGAGAAGGGAGCAATAAGGTTGTATGCTGACATGGGTCTCTGAGTATGGGCTCTGCATCCCCCTCACCTCCATCTTAGTCACAACCTCCAAAGGGTAGGTAAAATTCTGGGATCCAAGTGAGTTGAGAGATCTGAAACAGACAGCACCTATGCCTCACTACCTGGAGAAGAGAGAGTGACCAGGAAAGCAGCCAGCCTCCAGAATCCCTCACCCATGTCCTATTTTAACAGTAGAGTGGACATGGTTGTGTGGATGTCTAGGCAGAGAGATCCCAAGACAGCCCTAGTGGATTTCCCATAGTTATAGAATGTAACAGAAGAGCCCTCAAGCACTTTCCAGATGGGTCCACAGCCGAATTCTACCAGAGGTACAAAGAGGAGCTGGTATCATTCCTTCTGAAACTATTCCAAACAATACAAAAAGAGGGAATCCTCCCTAACTCATTTGATGAGACCAATATCATCCTGATACAAAAACCTGGCAGAGACACAACTAAAAAAGAAAACTTCAGGCCAATATCCATGATGAACATTGATGCAAAAATCCCCAATAAAATACTGGCACACCAAATCCAACAGCACATCAGAAGGTTTATCCATCATAATCAAGTCGGCATCATACCTGGTATGGAAGCCTGGTTCAACATACACAAGTCTATACACGTAATCTATCACATAAACAACCAAAGACAAAAACTACATGATTACCTCAATAGATGCAGAGAAGGCCTTCTACAGAATTCAACAGTCTTTATGCTAAAAACTCTCAGTAAACTAGGTATCGATGGAACGTACCTCAAAATAATAAGAGCTATTTATGACCCACAGTCAATATCATACCAAATAGGCAAAAACTGGAAGCATTCCCTTTGAAAACTGGTACAAGACAAGGATGCCTTCTCTCACCATTTCTATTCAACATAGTATGGAAAGTTCTGGCCAGGGCAATCAGGCAAGAAAAAGAAATAAAGGATATTCAGTTAGGAAAAGAGGAAGTCAAATTGTCTCTGTTTGTAGATGAAATGATTTTACATTTAGACGACCAAAATCTCCACCCAAAATCTCCTTAAGCTGATAAGCAACTTCAGCAAAGTTTGAGGATACAAAATAAATGTGCAAAAATCACAAGCATTCCTATATACCAGTAATATACAAACAGAGAGTCAAATCATGATTGACTTCAATTCACAATTGGTATAAAGAGAATATACAACTAACAAGGAATATGAAGGACTTCTTCAAGGAGGACTACAAACCACTGCTCAAGGAAATAAGAGAGGACACAAATAGATGGAAAAATATTCCATGCTCATGGTTAGAAAGAATCAATATTGTGAAAATGGCCACACTGCCCAAAGTAATTCATAGATTCAATACTATCCCCATCAAGCTACCATTGACTTTCTTCACAGAGTTGGAAAAAAACACTTTAAACTTCATATGGAACCAAAAAAGAGCCAACATAGCCATGACCATCCTAAGCAAAGGAAAAAAAAAAAAAAAAGACAAAGCTGGAGGCATCATGCTACCTGATGTCAAACTAAACTACAAGCCTACAGTAATCAAAAAAGCATGGTACTGGAACCAAAACAGAGATATTGACCAATGGAACAGAACAGAGGCCTTAGAAATAATGCCACACATCTACAACCATCTGATCTTTGACAAACCTGACAAAAACAAGCAATGGGGAAAGTATTCCCTATTTAATAAATGGCATTGGGAAAACTGGCTAGCTATATGCAGAAAGCTGAAACTGGATCCCTTCTTATACCTTATACAAAAATTAACTCCAGATGGATTAAGGATTTAAACATAAGACCTAACACCATAAAAACCCTAGAAGAAAATATGGGTAATACCATTCAGGCCATAGGCATGGGCAAGAACTTCATGACTAAAACACCGAAAGCATTGGCAACAAAAGCCACAATTGACAAATGGGATCTAAAAAGCTTCTGCACAGCATAAGAAACTATCATTAGAGTGAACCAGCAAACAAAAGAATGGGAAAAAATATTTGAAGTTTACTCACCTGACAAATGGCTAATATCTGGAATCTACAAAGAACTTAAACAAATGTACAAGAAAAAAAACAAACAAGCCCATATAAAAGTGGGCAAAGGATATGAACAGACATTTCTCAAAAGAAGACATTTATGCAGCCAAAAAACATATGAAAAAAAGCTCATTATCACAGGTCCTTAGAGAAATGCAAATCAAAACCACATTGAGATACCATCTCATGCCAGTTAGAATGGCGATCATTAACAAATCAGGAGACAACAGATGCTGGATAGGATGTGGAGAAATAGGAAGGCTTTCACACTGTTGGTGGGAGTGTAAATTAGTTCAACCATTATGGAAGACAGTCTGGCAAATTTTCAAGGATCTAAAACTATAAATACCATTTGACCCAGCAATCTCATTATTGGGTATATACTGAAAATATTATAAATCATGCTATTATAAAGACATATGCACATGTATGTTTGTTGTGGCACTGTTCACAATAGCAAAGACTTGGAACCAATCAAAATGCCCATCAATTATAAACTGGATAAAGAAAATGTGGCACATACATACTATGGAATACTATAGAGCCATAAAAAGGATGAGTTCATGTCTTTTGCAGGGAAATGGATAAAGCTGGAAACTATCTTTCTCAGCAAACTGAAACAAGAACAGAAACACAAACACCACATATTCTCACTCATGAGTGTTGAACAAGATCTCATGGATACAGGGAGGGGAACGTCACACACCGGGGCCTGTCAGGGGTTGGTAGTTACAGGAGGGATAGCAAGGGGGTTGGGAAGTAGGGGAGGGATAGCATTAGAAGAAATATATAATGTAGATGATGAGGTGATGTATGCAGCAAAACCACCACGGCACATGTTTACCTATGTAACAAACCTGCACGTTCTGCACATGTACCCCAGAACTTAATGTATAATAAGAAGTACCCAGAGCTTCTGTACAGCAAAAGAAACAATCATTAGAGTGAACTGGCAACCAACAGAATAGGAAACAATTTTTGCAGTCTACCCATCTGACAAAGGGCTAATATCCAGAATCTACAAAGTACTAAAACAGATTTACAAGAAAAAAACAAACAAACCCATTCAACAGTGGGCGAAGGAAACAAATGACACTTTTCAAAAGAAGACATTTATGAGGCCAACAAACATATGAAAAAATGCTCATTATCACTGGTCCTTAGAGAAATGCAAATCAAAACCACATTGAGATACCATCTCACGCCAGTTAGAATGACAATCATTAAAAAATCTGGAGAAAACAGATGCTGGAGAGGATGTGGATTAATAGGAACACTTTTACACTGTTGGTGGGAGTGTAAATTAGTTCAACCCTTTTGGAAGACAGTGTGGCCATTCCTCAAGGACCTAAAAATCAAAATTCCATTTGACCCAGCAATCCCATTACTGGGTATATATCCAAAGGATTATAAATTGTTCTATTATAAAGACACATGCACATGTATGTTCATCGCAGCACTGTTTACAATAGTAAAGACCTGGAACCAACCCAAATGCCCATCAATGATAGACTGGACAAGGAAAATGTGGCACATATACACCATGGGCTACTATGCATTCATAAAAAATGATGAATTTGTGTCCTTTGTAGGGACATGGATGAATCTGGAAACCATCATTCTAAGCAAACTGACACAAGAATAGAAAAACAAACACTGCATGTTCTCACTCATAGGTGGGTGTTGAACAATGAGAACACATGGGTACAGGGAGGGGAACATCACACACTGGGGTTTGTTGAGGGGGAATAGGGGAGGGACAGTGAGGGATAGGGAGGTTGGGAAGGGATAACAGGGGGAGAAATGCCAGATATAGCTGACAGGGGGATGGAGGCAGCAAACCACATTGCCATGTATGTACTATGCAACAATCCTGCATGTTTTGCACATGTACCCCAGAACCTAAAGTGCGATTTTATATATATATATATATATATATATATATATATATACACACACACACACACACATACACACACACACACACATACATACATAAAATAGATAAGACCAAAAATCTCATGGTAGAAACACAATCTTCAAAAGGTTAAATAGAATTATAAGACTGAAATGTAATAATTGAAATTATGAAATCAATAGGTTCAAGGAGCAGATTGGAAATACCTGAAGAGAAAATTAGTGAGCTGGAAATAGATCTAACTAGAGATAGACAATAGCCTAAAATACAGATACTAAAAAGAATGGACAAATACAGAAAAGAGCACAGATGACATATGAAAGATGATGAAATATCTATATATACATAATTGGAATTTATTTTTTTAAAAAAAGAGGGAAAACAGAATGTAGAGAAATATTTTAAGAGAAAATGGCCAAGAATAATTTTACAAAACTGTCTAACCACGTTAAAATATAGTAGATTAAAGAGGAAAAAATGGGGTTAGGGACAAGACGGCCAGCTAGACACAGCCAGAAAATGCCTCTACCACTGACAAAAACCAAAATATCAAGGAAACCATTGCATTTTGAAAACATCTTTTGAATGAAAACACTGAAAGTAGATAGAGGCAATGCAGACACAAAAGCTGGAATGCCTGTGCAGAGTCACTAAGTGCAGGGATCAGCTCCTGGTCCTACATAGGCCTAACAAATTGATGAGTGAAGGAACTCCTGGGCACCACACTCCCTTGATGGGCCTCTGGGATTCTAGCTTTAAGAGACCTCACAACCCCTATAGACATTTGAATTGGCAGGAAGAACGACCCAGAGAGCAGGCAGAGACAGAGATGGAACTTGCACAGTTCCCAAAATGGTTTTTGTGTGGGGCAGCTGCAGTGAAACACAACAATAGGCACCCATGCCCCACAGTTCTCCATCTTTCCCTGAGCAACTCTAGCCGCTGCCAATTGCCAAGCTCAGGGAAAGCAGGGCTGCCTATCCCATGGGACCAGGGTGCACCTGATCTGCAGGTCCCTTGTCCACTGAGTCCTCCCAAGGACCTTGGCTGGCTGTTCCCACAGGAGAGTGCACAAGGCACAGCCTCCACTAACCCATGAGTGTTTGGACAGGGTGTGAGAGCAGGTTGGTACCCTTGGCACAGCCAGTGTTCTATCCTGAGGGGCCAAAGTCATGGGCTGAGTTCCCACACCCTACAGTTTGAGCACACACTGAGCTGATACCTGTGGCCTGAGCTTGAGCAGGAGAGGAGCCCCCACCCTCAGAACACTGAGAAGTGTGAGGAGCAGGTTCATGTACTGGCATCAGAGCTGGGTGTCCCTTCCTCTGTAAGAGCAGTCCAGGAAGGGTGTGGCCTGTTGGCCGACCACAGCTTCTACCAGAGGGGATCCTATGGCCCAGAACAGCTGGAACAGTCCAGTGATCTGGATACAGAAGGCTTGGGACAAAACTAGCCTACTCCCAGGGCAGACACTGAGGACATGCTTGGGAAAGCATGAGCTGGGTGGACCTAACAGCCATCTACTGGGCAAAACAGCTCACGCCGCAGGCACTACACCAGCTGCATACCTGTGGCACCACTCCCCTGCCAGGGATCCTTCACCCTTGACCCACTACATCACGAGACTGCTCATAGACATACCCCATGACCAGATCTGCCTCTGCCAAGCTCAGAGTACCAGCAGCTCCCTGGGGAATTGTGGCTGTCCTTATGATTTAATCTTTGGCTAGGGCTGCCCCTAAGGGAGGGGGAAGCGTAGCCCACTAGAGCCCCACTTGTGGCTAAGGAAACATTTGCATGGTGCCAGTGACTGGAAGAGACTCACCCAAGGCCTGATAACAGACTTGGTGATGGTCATTTCACTCCCTGCATCTCCCTCTCCCCATAGCACTGCTGCAAATGCACTGAAATATGAGAGAGGCATGTGGCTGGATAAGAGTCTATCTACAGGCCCCTACTCTTAAGCATCCTCTATTGGATTGCAGCCTGAATTACACCACAAATAAAAAATACATTCCTTCGCACACATTACCTGTAACACTCAGTATGAGAAACTAGCCACAAATAAGGAACCAGTAGAGAGCCTTGGCCCTCTGAAAGTAACCAAAAATAAGATCAAATGACTAGATATAATATACACCATGGTTAAACCCTCAAAGGAAAAAAAAATGTAAAAACAAAAACCCTACCTAAACAACAGCAACTTCAAAAAGATAAAGAAACACTAGCCTTCTCAGATGAGAAGGAATCAGTTCAAGAATTCTGACAATTCAAAAAGTCAGAGTGTTTCCTTATCTCCAAACATTCGTGCCAGCTTCCCAGCAATGGATCCTAACTGGACTGAAATGGCTGAAATGACAGATATAGAATTCGTAATCTCAAGGAATCTCAGTGATATTCAAGAAAAAGTTGAAAGCCAATTCAAGGAAGCCAGCTAAATGATCCAAGAGCTGAAAGACAATGTCACCATTTTAAGAATGAATCCAACTGAACTACTGGAATTGAAAAATTTACTACAGGAATTTCAAAATACAATTGAAAGCCTTGACAACAGACTAAACCAAGCTGAGGAAAAAATTTCAGAGCTTGAAGCCCAGTCTTTCAAATCAATCCTGGCAGACAAAAACAAAGAAAAAAAAATTTTTTTTTTAAATTGTGCTTTAAGTTCTGGGGTACATAGGCAGATCTTGCAGGATTGTTGCATAGGTACACACATGCCATGGTGGTTTGCTGCCTCCATCCCCCCATCACCTACATCAGAGATTTCTCCCAGTGTTATCGCTCCCCAACCTCCCCACCCACTGCTGTCCCTCTCCAAGCCCCACAACCCCCAACAGACCCTAGTGTGTGATGTTCCCTGCCCTGTGCCCATGCGTTCTCATTGTTCAACACCCGCCTGTAGGTGAGAACATGTGGTGTTTGGTTTTTTGTTCTTGTGTCAGTCTGCTGAGAATGCTGGTTTCCAGATTCATTCATGTCCCTACAAAGGACATGAACTCATCGTTTTTTGTTGTTGTTGTTGTTGTTTTGTTTTGTTTTGTTTTTGAGATGGAGTTTCACTCTTATTACCCAGGCTGGAGTGCAATGGCATGATCTCAGCTCACTGCAACTTCTGCCTCCTGGGTTCAAGCAATTCTCCTACCTCAGCCTCCCTTGTAGCTGGGACTACAGGCTGCACCACCATGCCCAGCTAATTTTTGCATTTTTAGCAGAGATGCGGTTTCACCACGTTGACCAGGATGGTCTCGATCTCTTGGCCTAGTGATCCACCCACCTCGGCCTCCCAAAGGAACACATCATTTTTTAAGGCTGCATATACACCATATACACCACATATTCCATGGTGTATATGTGCCACATTTTCTTTGTCCAGTCTATCATTGATGGGCATTTGGGTTGGTTCCAGGTCTTTGCTATTGTAAACAGCGTCACCATGAACATACATGTGCATGTGTCTTTATAATAGAATGATTTATAATCCTTTGGGTATATACCTAGTAATAGGATTGCTGGGTCAAATGGAATTTCTATTTCTAGATCCTTGAGGAATTGCCACACTGTCTTCTAC
>CAUYQU010052314.1:0-13086 GCA_963574635.1 Cheracebus regulus
GGGAGATAGCATGGGGAGAAATGCCAGATATAGGTGAAGGGGAGGAAGGCAACAAATTACACCTCCACATGTGTACCTATGCAACAATATTGTATGTTCTTCACATGTACCCCAAAACCTAAAATGCAATAAAAAAAAAAAGAAATATTTTACATAATTAATTGTTAAATAATGTAGATAGTATATCAAAGCCTGTGTTAAACAACTTACAGGCTTAATGAAGAAATTCAGATTTTACTTTATTACTTTAGGAGTTCCTAGCTCCACAGACTATATTGTACAGATTATTTCTCTACATTTTTATATTTTAGAGCATCTTTGTTACTGCAAATCAAAAAAATACTTTTTCTTGTCAATAAAGTGTACTTTTTCAGATACTGTAGGAATTCTGTTTAAATTCTAAGAGAAATGAAGGAAAGAGAGATAAAAGGGAAGAAAGGATGGAGATGGAAAAGGAGAAGTAGGGAGACTTCATTCATTAGATAACTGAAAGTTTCTATCCTTTGATCAACATCTCCTCATTTTCCCCACACCCTAACTCCTATCATCATCATTACATGCTGTTTCTGTGAGGTTCGCTTTTTAAAAGTTTTAGATTTCATGCATAAGTGATACCATACAGTATTTGTCTTTCTCTGTGTGGTTTATTTCACTTAGCATAATTACCTATAGGTTCATTCCTCTTGTTGTAAATGGCAGAATATCCTCCTTTTTATAGCTGAATAGTATTTATGTGTCTATGTGTGTGTATATATGCAACAAATTTTCTGTATTTATTCACCTGTCAATAGACACAGGTTTTTCTATATTGTGACTATTGTAAATAATACTTCAATAGACAAGATAGTACAGATATCTCTTCAAGATAGTGATTTTATTTCTTTTGTTTATGTATTTGAAAATGAAATTGCTGGATCATATGGTACTTTTATTTTAAATTTTTTGAAGAACCACCATACTTTTTTTTTTATAATGTCTGCACTAATTTACATTCCTACCAAGACCGTAAGAGCTGCATTTGTTCCACATCCTTTCCAATACTTGTTATCTTTTGTCTTTTCCATAGTATTTGTACTAACAGGTATGAGGTGATACCTCATTGTGGTTTTGATTTGCATTTCTTGCTGATTCGCAATGCTAATGTGTACCTGTGGGCACTCATATATCTTCTTTGGAAAAATGTTTACTCAGGTCCTATGCCCATTTTAAATTTGAGATTTTTTACTGTTGAGTTGTATGAGTTCTTTATATTTTGTATCTATTAACTTCCTAGATAACATGTGTCCAAATGTTTTTCCCTATTCTGTGGGTTGCCTTTTCATTTTGTTACATTTTTTACTATGCAAAAGCTTTTTCAGTTGGTATATTGCACTCATTTATTTTTACTTTTGTTGCCTCTGCTAAGACAATGTCAAGAATCTTTTTCCATAAGATTTTTTTCCCCTGGAGTTTTACAGTTTCATGTCTTACATTTGCTTTATGCTATTTTGAATTGATTTTTGTGTGTAGTATAAGAAAAGTGTTCATTTTCTGTCTTTTCCCCAATCCCTGTGGCTATCCAGATTTCCGAACACCATTTATTGAAGAGATTATCCTTTTCCCATCGTGTGAGCTTCATGCAACTGCCAACGATTAGTTGACCATATATGCATGGGTGATTTCTGAGCTCTTTATTCTGTTTCATTGGCCTATGTGTCTGCTTTTATGCCAGAACTAAACTGTGTTGATTACTGTAGCTCTGTAACACTGTTTGGAATCAGGAAATGTCATGTCCCCAGGTTGTTCTTTCTCAAGACTACTTTTGTAGTTCCACATGAATTTTACAATTTTTTTTCATTTCTGTGAAGAATGTTATAGAAATTTTGATAGGGATTGTGTTGAACCTACAGATTGCATTGGGCAGTTTAGACATTTAACAATATTCATTCTTCTAATTCAATAACATGAGATATCTTTCCTTTCATTTGTGTCTTTTTACATTTCTATCATCAATGTTTATCATTTTTGGTGTACAGATCTTTCACTTCCCTGGCTAAATTTATTCCTGGGTATTTTATTCTTCTTGATGCTATTATAAATGGGATTGCTTTTTAAAATGCTTTTTAGATAGTTCATTGTTACTGTATAAAAGCACAACTGGGCCAGGCGTGGTGGCCCACGCCTGTAATCCCAGAACTTTGGGAGGCTGAGGAGGGCAGATCCCGAGGTTTGGAGTTCGAGACCAGCCTGGCCAATATGGTGACACCCCATCTCTACTAAAAACACCAAAATTAGCCAGGCATGGTGGCATGCACCTGTAGTCCCAGCTACTTGGGAGGCTGAGGCAGAAGAATCACTTGAACCCAGGCGGCAGAGGTTGCAGCGAGCCGAGTGCACTGCACTCCAGCCTGGGCAACAGATAAAGACTCTGTCTCAACAACAACAACAACAAACCACAATTGTTTTTTGTGTGTTGATTTTGTATCCTGTAACATAACTAGAAACATTCATTCTAATAGGTTTTGATAGAGTCTCTAGGGTCTTCTATATTTAACATCATACCACCTCCAAATAAAATGTTTAATTCTTTCTGATTTAGTTGCCTTTTATTTCTTTTTCTTGGATAATAATTCTGGCTAGGACTTCCTGTGTTATGTTGAATAGGAGTGCAAAAGTGAACATCCTTGTTCTTGATCTTAGAGGAAATGTTTTTACTTTTCATCAAATATTAAGTATAATGTTAGTTGTGGGCTTGTCATTTTTGTACTTTATTGTGGTGGGTACACTCTGGATGCATCTAATTTGTTGAGAGTTGTTGTCATGAAATTATGTTGAATTTTATCAAATGCTTTCTCTGCATCCGTTGATGTGATCATATATTTTTCCTTTCATTCTGTTAACATGATATTTATTGATTTACATAGTTTGAACTATCCTTTTATCCCAGAAATCAATCCCACTTTATCATGTGTGTGATTCTTTTAATGTGTTGTTGAATTGGAATTGCTAATTTTTTTATCATACTTTAAGTTCTGCAATACATGTGCAGAACATGCAGGTTTGTTACACAGATATACATGTCCTATGGTGGTTTGTTGCACCCATCAAACTGTCATCTTCATTAGATATTTCTCCTAATGCTATCCATCCCCTAATCCCCCACCCCCTGACAGGCCCTAATGTGTGATGCTCCCCTCCCTGTGTGCATGTGTTCTCATTTTTCAACTCCTACTTATGAGTGAAAACATGCAGTGTTTGGTTTTTCTGTTCCTGTGTCAGTTTGCTGAGAATGATGGTTTCCAGCTTCATCCATGTCCCTGCAAAGGACATGAACTCATCTTTATTTATGACTGCATAGTGTTCCATGGTGTGCATGTGATTCTTAATTGTCATTAGTTTATTTTCATTAAAAATACTTGTACAATTGTCTCCTAAAATTGCACCAGTAATGTCTAAACAGCAAGCTAAACCCTCCTGGATTCTTTAAATTAACTAATGCAAAAAATATCTACCAAGCAATGACTGTGTGGTAGGCATAATTTTGAGAAGTAGAGATGCAGCAATTGCCAGTGGGGATAAAGCCTTTGCCTCAGGCAACTTACATTCATTTTAAAAATAAGAATAAATTTTCATATATAAATCTAGATTTAGAAATAATAATAGGGAAAGCTTGATATGAAAGCAAAATTTCTGTTAGTGACAAAAGATTTTTAAAGGAAATATATCATGGGATAATTATTATGCTTCATACATTATAAATCAAAAATTAAAAATTACACATGACTTCATATTCTCAGTAGGCCCCTTCATCCTTCTGCGGTTTCTTCACTGGCATATGTATGCTATTGTTTTTCTAGAAAACTATTATATTCTGTTAATTGCTTCATGTCAGACCACACTTAGCTTGTTTCATCTAGGAACCATAGCTCTCTTTAGGAATTTTTTCTTTTCCTTGTTTCCATTTTTGTTTCTTTGTTTAACAAAACATGATATATAGTTTTCTTAGCAACTGTGCATCAAAATAATAATTCATAATATATTTCTAATATATTCATGTGTATTCATAATATACATATTCATAATATACATGAATAGATTAAGGGTGAATGTTGTCTGTTTAATGGTGAATGTTGTCTTCTTGAGTATATACCCGTGGGGGCTTTCTAGACCTTCTGCGTGATTATAAAATAGGATCTGAACTTAGATTTAGTTCTACTTTTTCTCTCTTGGATTTATATTTAATTTTGCTTGGGTTATTTTTCAGGATCCCTGAGGTGGTAAGTTTTCTGAGATCTTACGTGTTCAAAGATGATTTTATTTTGCCCTCTAACTGAAATGACAGTTTGATAGAGTGTGGAATGCTAGCTTTAAAATAATTTTCCCCCATGCTGCAGGTCAGAAATCTTATGCCAATCAGTCAATCATTGTACCAGTCGGGATCAACCAGAGAAGCAGAACCAGTATGAGATATGAGTTTATTACAGGGACTTGGCTTACACAGTTGTTAAAACTGGTTAATTAGTCTCTGTAAGGCTGCCATCTCTGCATTTGATGACGAAGCTTGGAGTCTACAGGACAGGCAGTCAGGAAGAGAATGTCACAAGTAGGCAGGAACCCACAGCACCCCTTGGAACCCATGAGGATGAATTGAAACTCATGTCCATTCTTGCTGTCTCTAACCTTACTTAGGAGGGTATCTTGAATAAGCTGGAGCTTCTGTCAGAGTTAAACATAACAACTTGAAGTCCCAGAAGCTAAAGGTGGGAAAGATAGAACAACTGTAGGCTTAGCTGCTGCTTCATGCCCAGGAGGCAAGTCAGCATATCAGCAACAATACAGATGAACTACCAAAGGGCTGCTGCTTCCCTTATGCCTTTCAGATCTCTTAGACTCTCCCTTGTGACCCTCTCTAAGCTGAAATACAGTCATGTGTCACTTAATGACAGGGATCTTTCTGAGAAATGTATCTTTAGGTAATTCTATTGTTGTGTGAACATCACAGACTGTATTTACACAAACCTGGATAGGATCGCCTACTACACACCTAGGCTATATGGTATGACCTATTGCTCCTAGGCTACAAACCTGTACTGGACGTTACTGTCCTGAATACTCTTGGCAATGGTAACACAGTGGTAAGTATTTGCTTAGCTAAACATAGAAAAGGTATAATAAAAATATAGTACAAAAGATAAAATGTGTACACCTATGTATTTGCAGGACTGTAAGTTGCTCTGGGTGAATCAGTGAATGAATGGTAGTGAATGTGAAGGCCCAGGACATTGCTAGACACTTTTACATGACTGGCAGCTCAGTAGGTTTGTTTACACAGCATTACCACAAACACGTGCATAATGCATTGTGCTGTAATGTTAGGACGTTGCCAGGTGATAGGAATTATTCTGCTCCATTATAATGTTACTGTCTTTGTGGCCAGTCATTAACGGACCAAAAAGTCATTATATGGCTCAGGACTGTATACAAGTAATGGAATTCTAGGAACTGTAATTTAAACTAGCCAAGTTGACACATCATAAAACCATCACACTTAAACGTTTTTAGGTAGCCTGTGTTTGTGCCTTTTTCATTCCTTTTTCTTCAAACTTTAAAGATTTTTTTTTACCCTGAATTTCTAAAATTTTAGAAGGATTTGTCAATGTGTTTATCATCACCATCATCATTATTCTCATCATCATTTACATCATTTATTATATAAAATATTTTGTTCTTATTTTTTGCTCTATACTTAGTGGGCATAATTTTAAAACTTACACATCTCTTCTAGTGAAAAAGAATTGTATTTTATTATTTTCATGCTGTCCTATCTTTTTTCTGTGATATCTTTAGACTAATACATATCTTCTATATTTACCCTTTTATATCTTGATTCGTCTCTTTTTGTTTATCTGTCTTTTGCCCTATTAGAAATGTTTTTATTTTATTGCCCAGAAATGGTTTTTAGCCATGTCTACCTATTTTGTAACATATTCTTAAAATTCTATAAATTCTTTCTTATTTTCTGATTATTCCTTTTGCAAAAAGTATAAGGATACTGATAGATAAATAGAAAGAACATAACAATATTTCAGGTAAGCACCTTTTTAAAAAAAAATTGCTCTTTGAGAACAGAATTACCTTAAATTCTCTTGTGTAATCTGCATTGTCTTTGTTCATCCTGACCTTTGTCTAATAAGCTGTTGGTTTTCCACATTTGTCTAGGGATTTGGAGTTGTTCATTTATATACACAGCTGAAAAACTAGTCTGAAACATGAGCTTCTGTAGCAGCTTCATAAAATAGGTGTAATACCTGAAATGGGAAAAATATTTTGGGGTCAGCAGCTCTTTCAGGTTTAACAACATACATAGACCCTATCAGGTATATTAGATGAGACGTTCAAGTTGACTTTAGGCCTTATTGGAATACCTCTGATGTTGGTGCTGGTAGTGGACCTGTTAACAGGCTCCTTTCCATCCCTCCCACCACAGACCACCATCAATCAGGGTAACTCTCAGCCTACCCAGAATGAGGGGACATTCTGTGGTCACACACAGGAAAAGAACAAAGAGACATCAAACTCTCTAGGAACATGTCTCGACAACTCAGGAATAAAAGGAAGCTGTGAATATATATGAATTTCCACGTCATCCCTAATCCAAAGGTGAAATTCATTTACCTTCTGAAGACACACACATTAGAAATGCTATAGAATGCTTTGGATAAATTGCAGCTTTGTTTATTGAATGTGGAAATGGGAATGTCAAATGCCAAATGTGAAATGTGTCCCCAAAAATGCGTTCAGGCTTTCATTCCTGAGAAACCAAACAGATATTTTTATAAAAGATGAAAAACAATGTTCATGCACTACTGAAAATAATTTTCTATTCCTTGTGCAATTTGGACACAGGCATAAATTGGATTTATGTTGCACAAGCATAAATTAGATTCTTTTCAGAGTAAATTGTAGAATTAGCATGTATTTCAGGATTTATCATGCTTGACTTCAATGCCTTTGTTAGTCAGGCACCTCCAGAAGCTGACCAGAATGGGTGACCCGCTCTGGAGACTTGTCTTTTATGATACAAGGAGTCTTACAGGTTCCTCACAGGAGCCGCTACCACCTGACAGAAAGTAAGAATATCTCTGGGAGGGAGGCAGAAGTGCAAATAGGGCAACCATTTTCTACCATGCGTGTCTTTTATCAATCTATTCGGATGCTCTTATCTCATAGTATGTGTGTGATATATTATGGAAGAGAGAATGGAGGCTTTCCCACCATTATTTCCTCCAGGTGTTAAAGTAACCCCTTCTTGATGCCCCTGCCCACCCCTAGAACACTGCATGCATGTGCACTCACACTCATAAACTCATACTTTAGCCCCAGCAGTGATGGAGATGGCCCTGCTCTATTTGAGCTCCAAGCAGAGAAGATCAACAGGAATAAGGGAGCAGCAATGTTCAAACAGTGTATGATTTTACTGCCTGTGAGCTTCCTGATCAGGTTCCAGACCAGTTTATTGTCTGATTAGTCTTCTTTCATCTGTTAGGAGAAGATCTGATCAAAGCAATTCTATACTTTGAAGTTATGTAGGGGCTTTATAAGTTATGAGGTACCATGATATGTAACATATTGTATTTAAGAAGGCTTATTTTAGACTTCATTCAGAGTCATTACCTATCGTAGATATATCATATTCCTAAATTATTCATTAGCACACATTAATTTACAATTGTCAAGTTATAGGTATCGAGAAAGCAACAATATTTTATGTGTCATATATTTTTTCTGTTTCCAAAGTATAATTTGCTTTATGATTATAAGAATATTACATATTTTTGAAAAAAAAATCCCATTGTTTCACAGAATTCATTGAGAAAAAGGTATAATAAAAATTAACTGAAATATCACCAACCTAAAGAAACCACTAGTGTTTATGTTGATATTTCAATGTAAAATCTCCAAACACCTTTCTATACATATATACACTGAAACACACCTGCTTTTTTCCTTCCTAATGGTTTGCAGACATATCTTAATGTCCTTACTCATTGGTACAAAGCTACTAATCATGTGAATGCTTCCTTTTGTGGTAACTAGTTTATTACTGAATGATATGTATTAGAAACAGCACTGAACTACAATTTTGTCCATTTTTAACTTTAGGACCTACTTCTATAAGTGGAATTTGTGAGTCAGAGAGCAGAAATCTTTAAAGATTTTAGAAAAAATTTCCAAATGGGCTTCTAGACCCCTTGTATTATTTTATTTTCTCGACAATAGCATAGGACAGTGGCTCATTCTTCATTCCTTTAGCTAATGCCAGGTCTAACCAATATTTTAATAGTTGTCAATCTAAATGGACAGGATAACTTGTTTTTGTACTTGAATTTTTTTGATTGCTATTATTAATATTTTTTAGTCATTTAGATTCCTTTTCAAACATTACCTCTCTGAGTTCTTTTAGTACTTTTATACTGGCTGTTTGATTTTTTGTCTTTCCCTGTAGTGTGGCTTATTTGGCATACTGTGGATAGTAAGCCTTTATTTGTCACATATTTTGCAAATATGCTCCCAGTTTGACATTTATTCTTAACCTTGCTTATGGACTTACCTATTTCTTTTTTTAAAAATTATTGAACAAAGTTCAGAGTTACATATATATATAATCTTTAAATATTTTCAGTGGCATCTCTATCAACTTTTGTTTTTTGGTTTCTAGATTTGGTGTTATATTATTGTAGAAAAGCCCCTCTATCTCTAGATTTTAAAAATATCTAACTTGACTTACT
This sequence comes from Cheracebus regulus, assembly GCA_963574635.1. Taxonomy (NCBI): domain Eukaryota; kingdom Metazoa; phylum Chordata; class Mammalia; order Primates; family Pitheciidae; genus Cheracebus; species Cheracebus regulus. The sequence goes on from CAUYQU010052314.1 coordinate 8,769, forward strand.
TCTTTTACCTTTAACTTTTTAATTTAAATGTTATATTGAGATGGTATAATTTAGGGGGAAATTGTGGTAGAGATAAAGTGTTTTGTTTCTCAAATAGCTACTCAGTTATCCCTAGTTACTCCATGATTTCAGAAGCTGCCTGTTGTAATTTCTCATGTTAGAATCTCTGCTTGTGCTGTTTTCTTTAACTGATTCATCTTTTCACACATTACTAATTCCACTGCTATAGTATTGTTAGTTTTATGATAATGTTTTAATATCTAGTATGTTAATTTTTCCCATTGTCAGTTATTTTTTCTTTTCTTTCTTTCTTTCTCTTTCTTTCTTCCTTTCTTTTTTTCTTCTTTTTTTTTCTTTTTTTGAGTTGGAGTCTTGCTCTTTTCATACAGGCTGGAATACAATGGCGCAATCTCAGCTCACTGCCACCTCTGCCTCCTGGGCTCAAGGGATTTTCCTGCCTCAGCCTCCTGAGTAGCTGGGATTATAGGTGCCCGCCACCACGCCCATCTATTTTTTATATTTTCAGTAGAGATGGGGTTTCACGCTGTTGGCCAGGCTGGTCTCGAACCCCTGACCTCATGATCCTCCCTCCTCGGACTCTCAAAGTGCTGGGATTGCAGGCGTGAGCCACCATGCCCAGCCATTGTCAGTTATTTTCAAAATTTTACATATTTATTCTTTCATGTGATTTTGTGAATTCTTTATTAAATTTTTATTTTAACTTTTGAAGTCTTGGTAGGTGTGTTTCTTAGTCTTTGATATCATCTCAGAATTATTACTTAGGTAAAAGAATTACTTCAGCAGGATAAATCTGGTGGAAATATATTGACAATTATACCAAAGTAGTATATATTCTAACACATCTGTTAGAAGTCATGGTCTTTGCCTAAGCCTGCATGTGTGGGCGAAAAATATTACCACAAATGGTACCTTTAAAATGAATTCTGAAAACTAAAAAGCTATAGAATTTGGTGAAGGTTAAATGACTGATCTTAACAGAATCCCATAGTCCTCATTTTTGTGCTAAAAATAACCTCAAACGTAACCAAAAAGTTACTAAGAATTTAATCAGTTTTCCTGATGAGTTCCCCTCCATCATTTTTGTATATATTTCTCAGTGTTTATGGAAAAATGTGATAGGTTCATAAAAGTTAATCATCTAAATAGGAACTAACTGCTTTTAAGAAAGGTGACCAGGCTGAGCACGGTGGCTCACGCCTGTAATCCCAGCACTTTGGACTTTGAGGAGGGGAGAGAGAGAGAGAGAGAGAGAGAAGATGAGGAGAAGAGAGTGAGCTAGAGAGAGAGGATGGGGAGAAGAGAGTGAGCTAGTAGAAGTGAGATTTATAATCATTGGCTGTTGTTAATATTGCATAAATGTATTACTCCCAGAAGATAATGAAGGCTTTTAAATTCTCTGACTTGGTAGGTTCTGACGTAATCTGTATTTCAAGAGTAAAAGTGAAACCATAGGGGAAAAAGTGTAGAATTTAGAGTATAAATTGAAGTCGTTTGTAAACATAATTCTTATTCACAGCATTAGACTGATCCATGAAATACAGTTGATAGTTTTCCCAGGTGATGGAGATACAAATTTTTTGTATATCTTGATTATTTTCCTGTTCTTTTATCTTTATTCAGGTATTATTTTCATCAGTGAAATGAGACTATCCTACCTACTAATTATCAGATTTTTTATTTTCTCAAGAGTTCTATGGGCAGTCAAGTCCTTTATAATACAAACTTCAAATATTATTTATTAATGCTACGTGCTCAAATAGTGTTTGTTTATATTGCATAATGAGCCTATTTCTCATAAAACTCTATAATGATATGGCGTGACTACACTTTCAACAATTACCTAACATGCAGGGGCACCTTTTGAAATATGGTAACTGGACTATTTTTAGAGGATCAAGTGATGTCAAGCAAAACAAAATTCATAAGTACTCTAGAACATTCTAATCAAATTCTCTTATAGTATATCCATAAATATCTTCATAGGAAACAAATCATCAGATTGTTTCAAGATAAACTAATTTTACTAACTCACAAAATGTAGACTTTAAAAAGTATTGACGCCGGGGCTTGGTAGGCTGGCACCCGGCAATATAATTATGCCTATAATCCCAGAGCTTTGAAAAGGTTGAGGTGGGAGGATCCCTTGAGGTCAGGAGTTTAAGATCAGCCTAGGCAACATAACCAGATCTCATCTCTACAAAAAATTAAAAAGAAATTAGCTGGGTATGGTGGTGCACACCTGTAGATCTAGCTACTCAGAAGACTGAGACTAAGGCAGGAGGATTGCTTGAGCTTTTTTAGGACCACTGCAGTACCACTGCCTGGGTAAGAGAGCAAGGCCCTGTCTCAAAAATTTTTTAAAAAAGGGATCCATGCTGGTTTAGTTGCAGCTATTCCCTTAATGAGTTCTAAATTACTTGATATTAGTTACGTCACACATCTGTTACATTTACATCTGTAAACCCACTCCACTAGGCAGGATTGTTTGCATTATATTCACAGAAACTCCAACTCAAATTAGGCTAATTACAAAAAGAGGAACCTACTATCTCACATAATTGAAAAATATAAGGTTTTGATTTTGCGTCAAGCATGATTAAATTCTGGAGACTCAAATCATATCATCAGGGCTCGGGTTTTCTTCGTGACTTTGCTTCTCCATGTTCTGGCTTTATTCTCTAGCCATCTCTGTGCATGAAGAAGTTGTTCCTAGTCCAGGTTTAACAACCATAAGGTAATGGAAACTTTCCCTGTCCAATGTTGTAACAAAAGTCCAGGAATTGAGACTTAATGTCTTTATTTGAAGTGTTATCTGTCAACCAATCACCATTACTCTCATTGGTCAAGTCTTAGTACTCACTGTAAGAGGTATAATATAGGGCCAATCTTACCCCAAATACATCTACTGAAAAGTGAAAACAGAGGTAATACCCTCACTTACCCATCACCCCCCTCCCCCAGAAAAGCAGGATACTCATACAGACGACATAGGAGTACAAACTGGACAACAATAATATTGAAAAACCATGATCCAACATTGCTGAAATTTCTCTGCTCCTTCCTAGCAGAAACAGTATAGGATTTAGAACTTCATAATCTGTGTTTAACTTTTTTCTCTATACTGAAGAGCTTTGTAACCTTGGTTTTAACCTTTTAACCCCTTTGCCCTTCAGTTTTTCCAACTCTAAAATAGAAATGCCTTATCTTTTTCTTTTTTCTTTTTCTTTTTATTTTGAGACAGTCTCACTCTTGTTGCCCAGGCTGAAGTGCAGTGGCACAATCTCGGCTCACTGCAACCTCCACCTCCCAGGTTCAAGCAATTCTCCTGCCTCAACCTCCCAGGTAGCTGAGATTACAGGCACCCACTTATCTTAAAGGATGCTCTGAAGATTGAATTGTCTCAAAATGGAAAGATGTAATGTATAACATATCTAGAAACAAGACTCATTAAACAGAATTTTGTAATGGAAATTGTTTACTTGTCTTACTGTTTTTGACCCTAAAATCTTTACTCAGAGTGTAATACCACCTATAAAATATCTTCCTATACTCTACAACCCCACGAAGAAATGCATGTTCTTATAACTTGTGGTTTTTTGAAGACAGAAAAAATTGGGGGTTAAGATGACTATACCACATGTATGTATTTCTGTGAAGGACATGTAGTAGGACCTAGGGTTAGCTTCTTCTCACCAAGATACTGGTAATAATACACCATCCATGTAGCTTTAGAGACGTTCTGTTCTGTTTCCTACTTTTCCTCCATGTTTTGAGGTGCTTATATATCTCCTGTGTCTTATCCCATGTGATCTGTACCATGATGTCCGCCTGCAGCTTTAAGACTCATTGCTATCTACAGAGCAATATTAGTCTTGCTTTTTTCTCTTGTTGACAATGTTTCAGTGAATATTATTGTGACATTTTCTGTGTCACACTATGTGCCCAAGCCCCTTTAATCCAAACCATTGCTGTTTAATCACCTCATGTTCAATATTGTGTGGACTACAAAAGTGCTTTATAAAGTGCAAAGCACTGAAAAGATGCTGTCATGGCTGTTGCCATCTTAAGATCTACTCAACTTATCAGTTTGGATTTTTCACATCAGACACTGTGGTAGAGGTTTCTAGTTGCCTGCATAATTTTTTTTTCTTTTTTTTTTTTTAGAATAAAAAGAATGAAAGAGAGAAAGAAAGAGGAAGAGATTTTAGAAAAAGAGAGAAAAGGAGAAAGAAACAGCAAAAGAAAGAAAAAAAGAATGAAAGAGAAAGAGGAAGAGATTTTAGAAAAAGAGAGAAAA
>CAUYQU010052316.1:0-24728 GCA_963574635.1 Cheracebus regulus
AAAATGGCTGTTTCTGGAGTTTTCAAAGTGGTCAGGAAGTGCCTCTAGGGCAGGAATCTCCAAACCCCAGCCCCCGGGCCATGGATCAGTAGTGGTCTGTGGCCTGTTATGAACTGGGCCACACAGCAGGAGGTGAGTGGCAGGTGAACAAGGGAAGCTTCAGCTGCTCCCCATCACTTACATTACAGCATTATGGCCTGAGCTCCAACTTCTGTCAGATCAGCAGTGGCATTAGAGTCTCATAGGAGCATGAACCCTATTGTGAACTCTGCATGCGAGGGATCTAGGTTGTGCACTCCTTAAGAAAATCCAATGCCTGATGATCTGTCAGTGTCTTCCCATCATCCCCACAGGGGACCACCTAGTTGCAGGAAAGCAAGCTCAGGGCTCCACTGAGTCTACATTATGGTGAGTTGTGTAATTATTTAATTATATATTACAATGTAATAATAATAGAAATAAAGTACACAGTAAATGTAATGTGCTTGAATCATCCCCAAACCATCCCCCTGTCCAGTCCATGGAAAAATTGTCTTCCACTAAACCAGTCCCTGGTACAAAAGAGGCTGGAGACCACTACTCCAGGGCACCCTGTTCACAGTTGTGCTAGGCCTCAGGTGAGTAGAGCGAGACTTCATGAGACAATGACTTCCCAGCGAATTTGGGAGAAATGTTTCAAGGTTCAAGCTAGCATATATGTTAGGGAATAAAAAACAAAATTTATAATTTAAGGTAAGCTGTTTTAAGCATGAGAAACTTCATTTAAGGGCTGTTCCCCAGATATCTCCAGGTTCGGGTAACCATTCCAATTCAGGCAAATGGAGTGGAAATTTGAGAAACACCATACTTAAGAAGGTGCCATTGTACAAACACATATAACCTTTAAAATTATTTCCCATTACTGCACTTGTTAACCCCTTGTTTTGCAGGTCATTTGTACACTATAAACATTTTATGTAATATGTATATACTAAGAAAGTTGTGTTGGAGTTGATATATTTGTAAATTGAATCTATTTAAAATGCAATAGATACTTTTTAGGAAACCCTAAAGTAAATTATAATCAACTCCTGATTATTAGTTTTATAAGTTTAATAAACTATTTTTCTTTACGTTTTTTTCACTGACTTATAAAAACATCACTTTTTACAAATTTTCAGTTTTAATGAGGTATAATGGACAAAGAAAAATTGTTTATATTCAAGGTGTGCAACATGATGATTTGCTGTACATACACATTGTGAAATTATTACCACAGTCAAGTTAATTAACATACAAATTACATCTATGTAAATTGAAAATAGTTCTTTATATATTTGGCTTTCAAAAAAAGTCACTATCGGTGAATTTATCTGACTCAGACTAATGAAAATTTAAGACAATGTCTGTTAGTAGTGTTGAGTACTTTAAGAAGTTTTTTTACATTCCTGAGCATGTTAAAGAAGTATTATCTTAATGAAGCATGTAAAATAAAACATCAGCTCAATCATGAAATTCCTCAGGGCAGATTATTAATCATGAGATTAACCAGGCTAACTTCAAAGTTGATTTGGAATGTTTTACTGTTTATTGCTGTAAGCAGTTATATTAGTCAAATATAAATGTTCAGTACATTTTCATTAACATGCTGTGTATGTCCAGTTACTTCTAAGTGAAGTCCACTATATGGTCTTCATAGAGTGTCATCATTCAATAAATGTGCAATAGAAAAGCTTATTAAAATTTTACTTAATGTAAAAGATTGAAAATGAAGATAAGTTAAAGTACAATGAATATAATATAATTGAAATAACTTGGAGTCCACTTTAAATCAATTTCTTTGTTAATTTCAAAAGTATGTGACCACACAGAAGATTTGTTGAAACATATCGCTATGGACAAAATAAGAATGATAACATATTAATCCTAGGTTTTTTGAAAAAGAATATTAGCTTTTTCTAGTCTAAAAATGGAAAATAATAAAATTACTGGCTACCTTATTTATTAATAAAGTAAATATCTGAGATACCAGTTGCTTATACAAGTGAGATGTAGAACAGAATACAAATACGGTTATCATTGGCTAGGATGGTATATTATTATATTGAAATCTTAATTAGAACATTGATGGTTTTTCCAGTGATTCTTTTTTTATGCTGATAACCTCTGTCACCTAGGAAAAATAATAATATGTGACTTATCTGTTGTGTGAAACCTTAAAGTTTGAAATAAATTGCTATATTAGTCTAAAAATTCTATTACTGAATTTAGGTAATATGGAGAAAGTATGTGTTTGACTGTGATTGAATCAAGTCTTGCAAGCTAGTAAATAAACTTTGATTTAAGTAAAATGTTGTTCACTTTAAGACAGAATATTTGATAAAAACCAGAATTGTGCCTCTTGGCTTGTCTGTGATTCAAGGAATAGAGCATAGGGAAAAACCCTGACTGTTTGGAAAATGCTGACTTATGCTGGGCTGGCTTATGCTGATAGAGTGGTAGCTCATAACTACAAATAGAACCCATATGTTGTTGAAATGTAATTTTAATTGATTTTTTTTAAATTTTATTATTAGGCTATCAGCTGCAAAGGTCAACACAGCATATCCTATACTTTGTCAAGGAATCAGACTGTGGTAGTGGAGTACACACACGATAAAGATACGGATATGTTTCAGGTAATATTTTTATTTTTTAATGGATATTTTAACATATATTCCTTCAATTCTTTATTTTTGATATGTAATCAGATCTTCCAACCCAGTGTCTGGGGGAAAGAGTTGAAGATAATATAAAAATTATTCCTGTTTGGTTTCTGAAAGAGTAAGAAAAAAATTATTTAATTGTAAAAGGAAGTTATAAAGGCTACATTCTCAGACCTCAGTGCAATAAAAACAGACATTAATAACAAGAATAAAAATTTAAAAGCCAACATTTTCAGAATACTTTCTAAATGACACTTGAATTAAAGGAACATCAAAACTACATTTATAGGTCTTTTCAGAAATAACTGTGAGAATATTATGTATCAAAACTGACGAGATGAGGCCAACATGTTACTCGGAAAAAAATGCCTTAAGTGCTTTCATTATAAGAGAGAAAGAAAGAAAATCAAAGACCTAAACATTTATTTCAAAATTTATTTTTTGACAAAGGACAGCAAATAAGAAAGTACAGGATGGGTTTGGGCGTAGTTTTAGTGGTATATAATAGAAAGTCCAGAAGTACCTCAAAAGAAAGTGGAAGGAAGAAAATAATAAAGGAAAACATTCATCAGTTAATGAATTTAAAAATAAGATAATTATTGAATATATTCAAGATGTACTTTAAAACCACACATAATTAAAATTTATGCTAATAACAGAAAAAAAGCAAACATGAGTCGAAATTGATGAGGCTTTGCATTTCCATATGGAGAGTTAAATTATTACATAAACATTTAAAAGTAAAACTGAAGGAACAAAGAAGTTCTAGAACAAACTTTAGAATTCGTATTCTCGGAGGAGAGAAGGATCAGTAGTAAATAAAGAAATAGATTTTACTCTGTACATCTTCACTTCTTTTTAAATGACGCAAAACTAAAAGTCAAACTAGATAGAGACAATTAGGGCAACAAATCAAGTAGACAAAGGATTGATCCCTCTAATAGAGTAATCACTTTTCCCATGCTTTCAAAAATGGGCAAAGAACAAAACATATAATTCTTAGAAGAAGAAATGTAAATGGCCAATAAATATATTAAAATAATGTTCAAAATACCAAATGAATCAATAATAAAATACTCTTTATTACTTATTATTGGAAAATATTAAATAATACAGCACTGTAAAGCATTGTATAGAATTGGTCCCCCTGGTAGGACTGTGAATTGGTACAGCATTTCTGTGGGGCAACATTGCAGTAGTACCCTGAATTTCAACACTCAGACCAATTGACCCAGTAATTCTAACTTTAGTAATTTTTATACATAAATAATTAAAGTATATGAACAAAGATTTAACCAAAAAATTGTTCATTCTGGTGTTGTATACACTAGTTAAAAACTAGAAATAAACCTACACTTCCAGGAGAGTGATTACAGTATGGTGCATTTAAATGCAAAATACCATGCAGCCATTACATGATTATTAAATGGGAAATATAATAAAATAAGTGAAGAAAAGCATACGTCCTCTTCATGCTTTATTTTTATATGCACACACATAAACATAGGTATGGAAGAGAGATGGGACTAGAAAGAAATGCCCCAGCTCTTTTTCCGTTTTCTATAACATCGTGAAGTGTAGGCTTAATCTGGATCACCTACATCGACACTTTTGATTGAGAAAGAAAGAAAATTTTATGTTTTTAAAATGTATTTATAGTAGTCCTGAACTTCAACACCTCAGACTGATAAGAAGAGCCAAAGGCAAATTATAAATGGGAGAAATATTTATAATTTGTATCACAAAAGGTTAATGTCACAAATATATAAGGTACTCCTGGGAATCTCTTTTAAAAGACCTACAATCAGATAGACAAATAAGCAAAGGATTTGACAGACAGTTTACCAAAAAAGGAAAATCAGTAGCTCTTAACAATAAGAAAATATGCTCAACCTCATTTACAAAAAGAAAAATGTGAATTAAAACCACATAGAGATACCACTTTTCACTTGTCAAATTGGCAGAAATCCAAAGGGTTTTGTCAAAGATGTGGGGAAACCAGACACTATCCTACATTCTATAAATTGGTATAGCATTACGGGGTAGCAATTTGAAAACACCTATGAAAAATACAAAATGTTTGCACAGTTTGACTCAGCTCTTCTCTTTGTAAAGCTCTTTCTAGAAAGTTACCCCAGAGATAATTATTAACTGCATGCAAAATGCCATTTGTACAGAGTTACTGCTCTAAGCATTGCCTAATAGGAAAAGATTGGAAACAACCTAAATGTTCTTCAGTAGTGGACCAGTTCAGTAAATTTAGGTACAGTTATACAGTGAAGCCCGCCAATGGTATAAAACAGAACAAAGAAAAGCTCTGTGTATAGCCACAGAAAGAGCTCCAAACATATTAGTTACATATTAATATTATTAAATATATTGGGTCATATTGATAATATATTCAATTAAAATTGAAATATTACTAAATTAAATGTTACTAAATATTAAATTATTAAACGTTAATTTAATGTTGTAAAATGGTTTAAATAATGCTTATATGCATTAAAAAATAATCTCCATAATGATTAACAAGACATTAATGTACCACTTCCCTTTGTGTGGAAGGGGACTGAGTAGGTGGTATACAGGGAGATATTTTACACTTTTTGATTTTTGGAACTATGTGAATGTATTAGATACTTTAAAAACTAAATAATCTTATATAGGTAAAAACATAGTCATAGATGTAAACATAGTTATTAAAGTGCCAGTTTGAACTCAAAAGTAAGATTTATCATATTTCGGCAAAATACTGACTGTGGTTTTACTCTCTATGCAATTTGATTATGTAATCTTTTGAATGTCTTTTCTTCTTATTCTGTTAAAGAAAATATCTCCCTACATATGTATATACACATTCTTTCTTGTTGATGTTTTTATGGAATTTTATTATATCTTTTTAATAACTCATTAAAATTATTTATTTTCAATTTATAAGCTTTTTTTACTACTTGTAAATATTTTAAAGAATTTTTTTTTTACAGAGAGAATTCTTAATACTAAAAAAGTGAATCAAGCCTGTTTTACAATTGTCAATACTTTTTTACCACTTAAAAAACTTACTGTGATGGTACTGTTACAGGTAAATGAAGTACTTTCAAAGTGTGAGACATTCAATTTCTTTTAAAAGAATCTTGTCTCTTAGAAATTTTTCAAAGTTTCATAGAGTATTCTTTAGCAACACATGTCTCACATGGTGCATTCTGCACTGTTGGACAGTCACAGTCTACTCACATGTCCGCTTTCCCCGCCTCAGCTCTGCAGAATGAATTCAAGATTTAACTGAACTTTTTCAGCCTCCTGTTGCTAACTTCTATGTACTTTATGCATACTTCCTACTTTGTCATACAGAATATCAAAAGACTCAAGATTTAATAAAATTCATAATTTTTAAACTGCAAATTCACAGCAATGAAAAATGCAATGACTATTACTACAGTTTGGTGCCACTGCGTTGAATCATGCTAAAGCACCAGCAGCTTTACCCACCATCGTTCTAGCACCATCAATGTAGAGAACAGTGCAGTGGAAAAGGCAGTTAACATCTTTGTATTATGAAAGCAATTTTGGCCTCATGGACCTAGACCCCATGGCAGGGTCTCAGGGACCCTCTGGGGTTCTTGAACCACATTCTGAGAATACCGATTTGTACCACCCTCTTAATTTCATAGCTGAGAAATCTGGGTCTTTGCTAGGAAAAGTAATGTAAACTAAGGCCAGAGGAGGCATTAGGGGAAGAACTAAGATTTAGGTCACTGAGCTCTTCATTCTCTGAGTAGTAGCTCAACCTCTTTAAATAAAGTATGGTAAACTAAGCAAGAATTCACGTTTCTTAAGGAAACCTAACATATTACATTCACAGACTAACTGGACCTTTTAGAGGATCATTGGCAGATCATTTTAAGCAGAGAACTAAGCAAATCTCTTAAGACCTTGAAAAGACAGACTTGTTTTAATGTTTTCCTCCTTTTAACAAGTTTATATTTCCAAAACCCACTGCTGACAAAAATCACCAAGTAAAAAGCACTACAGCACTCACATTTCTCAAGTATGGACGTCAGTGTAGAGAGTTTGTTTTAGTCATTCTCATCAAAATGATTTCTAGGTTGAATATTTAAAGGCAGAACATCAGAATGAACCAAGAAAGGGCTTTGTGCTGCATTTCCCACTGTAGAGTCAGTTAGTAGACTCCAAACTCAGAAATCTTACTGCCTGAAGAGAAAAATCAAAGCTAGATCTGGATTTAAGGTACGAGAAAGTCTGAGTGAAAATGATCAGAGTAAGATCTTTGTCTTTATTTTCTGGAGCAGGGGTAAATAAGAAAAGAAAGAAAATTATAACAAGAAAGTGAAACATGAGAAAATAGTTGATGGAAGGAATTAAGGAAGTGGTGCATTGTCTATCCGTGTCCCTAGAGTAAAGCATGGTGCCAATGCCTTCGACCCATAGGGGCTAGGAGACTGGTTGGGTCCTGCAGATAGTGTTAAGGGGTCCTTTCTCTCAGATTTTACAGTTTCACAGGCTTCGAACCTGGTACGGCAAGTCCTTACATTTTTGGGTTTGGGGGGGGGGGGTTGTTTTTTAATTTAGTTGATTTACTGTAGTTTTAGATGATAACATTTAATTAGTATCTATTAAGAAGAAAATGTTAAAGAATACCTACATTTTTCTAGTAGATGTTTCTACAAACCTTGTGCATGAGCATGCATGTGCAGGTATGTGTGTATCATAGGATTCAGGCTCTTCTGTCATAATCTTCCAATCATTTTCATCTCTTGACCATCTACTGTGTCAGAAACTCCTTTGGTGACTGGGGAGAGATAACAAAGGCTCCCTCTCAAGGAGCCTACATCTGGAAGAGGCAGGCAGACCCCAAATAAGCAAGCCCTCCAGGCAGAGGAAACAGTGAATGCAAAGACTGCAAGTGAGGATCACAGTGGAGGAGGACAGATGTGAACTGAGATGGACTTGGAAGGGCAGGTAGAGGCTGAGAGGTAGGACTTTCAGGCCAGCTAGAGTTTAGGATTCATTCTAGGAGTTTTGGGAAGCTGTTGGAGGATTTTAAGAGGGTCAGAGGTATAATCTGATTTACATTTTTGTACGATTTCTCAAACTACTATATGGAAAAGAAGCTAGGTGACAAGTATGGAAACACAGAGACTAGTTTGGAGGCTAAGATGATAGAACTTAAGTAAGAGGTAATGGTAACCAGAACCAGGATGGGAAAAGTGGAGGGATTGAGGATGTGTTTGGAGGTACAGCTCACAGTGTTTACATAGGGCTAATGTGGGCATGGAGCAAAGTGAAGAATTGGGTAATTGTTAGGTTTTGATTTTTAGCTTGAGCAAATTGGATGTTAGTCGGTCATTGATACAGGGAAGCCCCAGGGTGAAGGGGGATCCAGGTTCTGTTTGGCACATACTACATTAGAGACGTTTATCAAACATGCAAGTGGAGATTGGTTGTGTTGGTCTGAAGCTCAGGGAAGAGATCAAGACTTTCAGCTGGTAAGTGGGATTTCGTGATACTATCTGGGAAGAGAACAGAAAGAAAAGGGAAGGGACTATTTACCAACTAGCCTGAAAGTGTTTCATTATTTTAATACCAGGTAGAAATGGACCAGGATATGCTGGCTCAGCGTAAGCCCTGTACTTAGTAATATATTGATTCCTGGAATCTTAACGTAGGTGGTTTCAGTAGAGTTGTGGGGTAGGAAGCTTAGTTGGAGTGGGTTGAGGAAGAAGAAAGTTAAAAAGATAGGTGAGGAAATGGAGGAAATAACTAATGACAGGTTTTCCAAGAAGTCTTGCTGTTAAGTCAGTCAGAGAAACAAGCCTGGAGGTTGGGGTTTGCTTGCAGGTGAAGGAACGCGTTTTTAAAGGTGGGAGACTAGTGCAGAGCAGGGCTACTCAAACTGCACTCCTTTTGCCAGGCAGTAAAATGTTTGTTAAAAGACAGAATGAGATGAGCACACAAGTTGAGAGGAAACCTTTATAATAGTTTGGCATTACTGAAACATCCAAGTTCATGATCATCTCTCAAACACTCATTTTTATCGTATGTTTAAAAGGCATTAGTGACGGGTTAAAATTTAAAACAACAACAGTACTGGTCCTTTAACCACAGAGTTTGAGAAGCTCTAGAATGTGTGTGAGAGCTGATGACATGATCCAGTATAAAAGGAGAGATTGATGACTCAGGAAAGAGGAGTTAATATTAGGAGCAAAATCCTTGGGAAAAGGAGAATATTGGAATACCAAGTGTCACTGGAAAGGTTGCTTTTAGATAGGAGCAACAATATTTCATCCTTATCCCAGGAGGGAAGTCAGAAAATAAAGTTATAGTTGCACATGCAGGGAAATGGGTAGGAACTGGTTGGGAGAGGTGAGAAAAAGGGAAACCCTTCTAGATGCTTTGATACCATCTTACCTGTCCTGGCTTCACCTGACATCCGGGCAGACTGACACTTTTCTTATATATATAAAATTTAACATACTGAATGGAGCAAAGTTCTTATTGTAGCTAGTTATATGACTGTCACCACTCTGTGAATATCAGATGAAATTCAGAAGCATCCTGGCTTGCGTGCTGTATGAATATCAAATGAAATTCAGAAGCATCTTGGCTTGTGTGCATGACTGCCTTTAAAATGATGTAGAGTTGATCCAGTAGTCAAAAGAAAGGGCAGGCTGCAAGTTTTCCACATTGAGTGATTTTTCAGCAGGAAAGTGACTTAGTATTTTTTTTTCCTGGAAAAAGCAACATGAGATATGTGTCATAAAGTATGAAATTTTACCAGCACTCTAAAGGTTAGATTTAAGTGGAAGCAAACTGATTGGTAAACAAATCATATGTATGACCAGTCAAGGTAAGTGTCATGACTTAAAATCATTGATCCTAGCAGTGTCTTCCAGTTAGAATAAAATTTCCAGTTTTACAGTCAGTTTTAATTATTTCATTAAGACATTAATCCATTTGGCTGAACTCAGAATGTGGCCCTTCTAGAAAAGAGTAATTTCTCTACACAAGAAGAAACAGTTATGAAGCATTCAAACTAGCAAAGTGGTTTTGGCTTTGAACTTACAACAAAGAGCTTGAAAAATCATTTCCCTCTTCCATCGAGATGCACATATCTTGAGACGGTGATTGTTGCTGTGAGGCTCCAGGTTTGGTGAGATGACTGGGGAATTTTAGAATTTATCACATTTTACTCCTAAACTTCATTGGAATAGAAACTCAGGACAAGTTTACTCCTAAGTTTGAAGTAGCCTTTGTTTTTACCTTTATACTTTTCTGTATTTGTTAAACAATTTGCAATAAGTCTTCATCACTTTTCTAATTTTCTTTTTTTTTTAATGTTTAACAAAATTAAAGCAGTCTGAATCAGTAGAGTTTCCAAGTTACCCAGTTTTTAAATGAATCTAGTAGAGAGGAGATTTTGCAACTATAGAAGGATGAATTATATGAGATGATTTTATAATATGTCTAATTTAGATTTTACATTGCATTTTTTAACAAGTTATGTATTTTCTAAACCTGAAATGCATATATCTAGCCAATATGCATCCGTTCAAGTTGTTACGTTTCAGAGAAACCAGCAGTTTAGTTCATTCCAGGCACATTTCATTAGGACAAGAAATTAAGGGTTATAAAAAACAAGAGAAAATAGATATCTATTGTCTGTTGGTTTTAGAGAGATAGTCTATACATGAGAATGTATATATGAGATTTACAAAAGAAATTTATTGTTCCAAGAAGCAAGCTGAGCTAAGTGATAGAAGATTCTTTTCCACTTTGTTCATTTAAATGAAAATGTATTACATTGCCTAGTTTGTAGATAGAACTTTGAGACCAGAATAAAAATACCTTGGAAATGACTTTCGGAGTTTTATATGCATACATCTCAGGGCTTTGCATTCCTCCCATTGACAGCTTCAGAGTCAAAGTTAGAATTGTTGGAAGATAACATTAATATCGTATTTAGGGATAAAGTATTCATTTACCTATAAGTGATTTTTAACTTAAGAAGTCCCTTTGGCACATAAAACATTTAGCACTGTTTTCCAGTTAGAGATTTATAAAACAACATTACATAAATTTGTAAATATTTCATCTTGAGGATTTCCTTATTTGTAAACAAATAATTTTCCTAGTTCACAGGAGAGAGTAATACCTGTCTGATTTGAATTTACTGAATAGGACAAGCTCTGTTAAACCTTTGTTGGATGCTTTGTTAGAACTTTGTCCCATCTTTCTAATGAAATATATTCTTTCTGGCAGCATGTAAATCTTTACAAGGAAAGATTAGCCAACATAATATTATTGACAATTGTTTAGACTTCCCCAAGAGAGTTTTTTAAAAATCCAAAGTTGAAATTCTGAGACCAGCTTTTGAAATCTTTCCTTTGACTGCGTCTCTGACTTTGGGCTGGCTTGATAGCCTTCTCATTCATGCTGAGGAGTGTTAATGGACATTTATCTCTGTCTGGATTAGGGCTGTTCTTGCTCAGTGCTGCGAGTCATGTTGGATTTACCTAACAAGGAAAACCATTCTGTGGAGCTGGGCAAGAAAGTGGGAGGCAAGAGTTCCTTGTTTATTTAAAATCTTCCTTTTTAAACCCAGAAATAGGAAAAAAAAATGCTGTGGAAATAGTATTGCTTCCTGGATCCAAGAGGTAAAATCTGATGAGTGGTGAAAGTTCTATTGTCCTCTTAATTGAGCTTTTTCTCAGTACTTAAAATCTAATGAACTAATGAGTGGCATAAAGGGAGTTAAGCAAGATGAATAAGTTCTGGACATGTGCTGGGCATCGCTGTGCCTGTGGTCAACAATGGCTGCATTGTGTGCTCAGATATTTCAGAGGATAGATCTCATACTGTGTTCTTACCACAATACAACAAAATTAAAAATATATATCTCTAATGGTTGGTTACCCTGATAGCTTCCCTAGTTAAATAGGAAAAGGAGCACAAATGAAAATCTTGCATTAAATTCTGACGCTCAGAACAAAGATAGTGAGTGTTAAAGGGATCCTGAATGCCTTTTCCATGTGGGTAAAATATGGCACCCTGCTATTTTCCAAGTGAATCACGAGCACATTTGATTTATTTAGGTGGGCAGATCAACAGAAAGCCCTATCGACTTCGTTGTCACAGATACGATTTCTGGCAGCCAGAACACGGACGAAGCCCAGATCACACAGAGCACCATATCCAGGTTCGCCTGCAGGATCGTGTGTGACAGGAATGAGCCTTACACGTCACGGATATTTGCCGCTGGATTTGACTCTTCCAAAAACATATTCCTTGGAGTAAGTACTGTCAAGAAGTATGTGATTTCCCAAGAAACGCTTGTGATTATGATATGGAACATTTAATTGGAACCAAAAAAAATTGTCTTTGTATGTTGCCTCTAGTGAGGTTTTGTATATTTTAGTTTTCAGGTGGCCAGTTTGAGAAACTGTCATTAAAAATTTGAACATGAATAACCATTACTTGTTAATCGCTATATTTTTTATATTGTAATATTTACAGTAAGTCTTTTTTTAAAGTGTGCCTAGAACATTGTCCATAAAGCATTTATGGCAATTAAGAGGTTTATTTCAGAGAGACAAATAAATGGCCAAATTTAGATCATTAGGGCTCAGAGGAAAATGTTAGTGATTCATTCATTCAAAAATGTTTTATTGAGTGTTTGCTATCTTCCATACTGGATATTTTAGATGTGGGATTACAGAGAATAAAACAAACTTAAATCCCTGCCCTCATAGGGTTTCCTTGTAAATGAACCCCAGAAGTTTTACTGAATATCCAGGTTTAACATAGTTCCCTTTGAGTTAGAATATTTTTGTAGGAAAAAAAGAACCCACTCAAAATGGTCTAAAAACAATGAAAATGTACTGTGCCACATAAGAAGTACTGAGGAAGGCCAGCTCCAGGGTTGGTGGTTCAGTGGTTCTGTGACATCGAGGGCCCCGGGTTCTCTCTATCTTGCCTTCTGCCTCCCATGGTGCATCAGCCTCCTCATGGGAATCTTCTTGTGGGTGAGAGCTGGCTCCTGCACTTCCACATGTCCCCTGCCACACAACAACTTCCAGCCAGAGAACAGGGTAGCAGAAGCACTGTTTTTTCCTTGTGTCTTCTTAGAGCACAGATGCCTTTTTCGGAAGCTTTCCAGAAGGTATGTGTTATCAGTCAGAGCCCAGACATGTGCTGTGCCCACCTGTAAACTAGCCATTGGGAAGAGGGCTGCGAGTGTCATGTTGGCTTCATCAGGATTCCCCCCGCCCCCAGCCTCATGAACAGTAGCTGAGCTCTCATATCAAGAAAGCTGAGGGGAAGAGGTGTGGCACAGGCACCCAAGAGTGTCCTGTCATCATGTCAAGCTACATGTGCCATCATCTTTGAGAAGATAAACACTGATTGTTGGGAAAACATAATGGCCCCAATTTGTTGGCTTAACATTTTTTGGTTTTCTACCTTTAATAAAAAGTGCTTCTTTTTGACTATCCTTTCTTCTCTATCCTGACAATGAGTACATAGAAAGCACTTTTAGGTAGCAGGATAAGAGCATGGCACAAGTATAACTGAAAAGAGAAAGTGCACCTGATTCCTGGAATCACATGGGGTTGTGGGGAGTGTAAAAAGAATCTCAGAGGGAGAAGCCCAGGCATCAGTTTTTTGCAAGTTCTTGAGAACTGTCATATGTGTCCAGTGATAAATCATTCATCTGTTTGAACACTTTTATATTGCCAAAATAATTGCGTATTTTATCCTTGTGATGATAAGCTTTAAATAGAAAATGAAAATTCATCGCCTTCCTTTCCTCTGCCTCTACGCAATGTATTAAAGAAATTCCAGAATCCTTTCCATTTGAACGTCATCTTAGCCTGCTTTTTGTGTTCTGCCTGTACTCTCCAGGAAAAGGCAGCAAAGTGGAAAAACCCTGACGGCCACATGGATGGGCTCACTACCAATGGCGTCCTGGTGATGCATCCGCGAGGGGGCTTCACCGAGGAGTCCCAGCCCGGGGTCTGGCGCGAGATCTCCGTCTGTGGAGATGTGTACACCTTGCGAGAAACCAGGTCGGCCCAGCAGCGAGGAAAGCTGGTGAGTGTGCGTCACTCTGGAAAACATTCCAAACGACACAAGCCTAACGCAAAGGCTGTCATTTTCCCTCCCCTGAGGTTCAGAGTCTTTGTACGGGTCCAAGCACTGTGTGCCATAACCCAGGAGAAGCAGAATTCCACAAGCACCTGAAAGCAAGAGGAAAATGGCCTTATTTCCTTCAATGGCCCAACTTTTCCTATAGTGGGAGTAAGTTGCCTTTTGCTCCTTACCACCTTAAAAGCATTATCTTTTGTTATAGACCTCACCACAAAAATCTACTTAAATTCACTTTAAGGAAAATAAACGTATTTTTAGTGTAAAACTTTATTGATATGGAAAACGTTTGAGTAGTCCAAAAACAATTAGTGAAAATTATGAATTAAAGAATTATTTACAATTAAATGGGCATGTTGGTGCCCACCTGTAGTCCCAGCTTTTCAGGAGGCTGAGGGAGGAGAATTGCTTGAACCCGGAGGTGAAGGTTGTGGTAAGCCAAGATCATGCCACTGCACTCCAGCCTGGGCAACAGAGCAAGACTCCATCTCAAAAGAAAACTAAAAAAGCATTATACCAGACGCGGTGGCTCATGCCTGTAATCCCAGCACTTTGGGAGGCTGAGGCAGGCAGATCACAGGTCAAGAGATTGAGACCATCCTGGCCAACCTGATGAAACCCCATCTCTACTAAAAATAAAAAAATTAGCCGAGTGTGGTGGCGCATGCCTGTACTCCTAGCTACTCAGGACGCTGAGGCAGGAGAATCACTTGAACCTGAGAGGCAGAGGTTGCAGTGAGCCAAGATCGCACCACTGCACTCCAGCCTGGTGTCAGAGCGAGACTTTCTCAAAAAAAACAAACAAAAAAACAAAAGGATTATTTACTACACCTTCTGGAACTAAGAAATAGTTAAGTCAGCTGGTTTTCCCCTTGAATTCTTATATATTAATGCAGAATTCTCTCTACTGTCCACCAAAATCATAGTTACAACTTTTTACTTGAAATAATTTATATACTGCATTGACCTGGCATATTAATATTTTTCTATAAATATCACCACTTATCCCCATGCCCTAAAGCAGTTTTTTAAACCCATTCTTCCTTGGAGAATAATTATAGTCCCTTAAATGTAGAACTTTGGGTTTCTGATCTTGCCATAGCCATTTGGCACAGCCACTGAAAGATTTTTACTAAACTGTCCATTCCTGTACTTTTGCTTAATTTGTTAGGTAGAAGCTAGAATGAGAGAGAAAAAATTGTCTTTTTCTAGAAGCTAGAAAGAAGGAGTTTTTTAGAACTCCCACAGAACAAAATGTATAAGGAATAGAGGATTTGATCTAACGCTTTGCAGAGAGAAAGATCATCACCAAAGATGTCTAAGGTGAAAAAAGAAGTGGGGAGCTGTAAAGAAAAACTATAAATAAATAAATAAGTAGAAGTTGGGAGCTGTTTTGTTACCCTGATTTGCCGTTCTTTACTGGATGTTTGTGTTTAGGGAATGGTTATTTTCATTTCTATTTTACACCATTTTTCAGCTACAGACACAGCTTCTGCATCTTACAATGCATATGGCTGAAATAAATATGAGACGTATTTTCTAAGGAAAAGCGTGCAAATTCAGTGAATTTTGTATAAATGTTTTCAAGAAATTGTAAACAGAGAATCAAATGTGACAGCAATTTTTCTAAATAACCTTTTGTTTCTGATCACTGGATAGTTTTATACAAAACTGACCTAGCTTGGCCAAACTGGTTATTCATTATAACAGCAAGAGTAAGAAGTCAGTGAATGGTTGCTGGATGCAGTCACTGCATTAACGTTTGTGGCATCGGCTCACTTAATCTGCACAGCAGCCCTCTGAGGGAAGTAGAGTCATCCCCATTTCATGGATGAGGAAGATGTGGCTTGAAGTTAAAGATTGACCAGTGTCACAGAGTTAGAAGGTGGCAGCCAGTAGGTCTCCCCGGTGGAGAGTCTGGACATCTAATATTACTGGGTACTATGTCTTGTGGAACCAGGGATGGTTTACACCTGGGCCTTTGCCTCCCTGGGTGACTATAAAGCATACTCTGGTGTCCGTAGGGAGCGCATTTGTCTGAGAGGGCATATCATGGGATGAGTTTCTTGTCCACTTGGGTAACTGTGCCAACACAACTCATGCTGCTATGTATGCCAGAGAATTTTACATGCTACCGAAAAGAAAGAACTCCAAAATTGCCTTGTATTAATTGGTTGTATTAAATATACAGGGTATTTTTGAAGTTAGTCCCTGTAAGCGACACTTAGAACTACATAAAATTGTGCTGTCCTATTTGATAGCATCCGATTAACCTAGCCAAGTACAAAGGCTTCCATCTGTCCGATCTTGGGCTCATGGGAAACTGAACAGTTACATCCTTCCTGCAGTCTCCTCCTGTGAACCTCTGGAGAACAGTTTTTGTCTGTCGTCGAAGAACGCTTACTGACTCTTTGAGCTTCTGTTTCAATTCATGACTCATTGGTCCTGTACACATTGCTGGTGGCATTTGATAAAAATTATGTTTATCTTTAAATTAGATTTTGGGGATGGTCTTAGGATTGTCATTTGCAGTCTACTAGAGAAATATGGGAAATAAAGTGAGCTGCTGAAAGTCTAAAATACTTGTTAAAATAGCAGTAGTCATATTGTAGAGCTAGTGCAGGTGGAGAATTATATATTAATACCATACTCAGCATTTGATATGAATCAATATACTAATGTGTGTGTAACAAGAAATCACCATTGTTTTTCATCATTACAGTAAATGATGGAACCTCAGTACTTTATACTAATCAACAAAATGAATTAAATGTGGAGGAAATGTCATTTCAGGCCTTTAACCCCCTGAATAAATAGGTGAATGTTATCATCAACTACTTCATCTAGTTGATGATAACATATGGTAACATTTATAATATTACTCTAGGAGGCCCTTGAGTACTTAATTAAATTATATATGATGTATTTTATTAAATAAACTGGCTTTGTATAAAATTAAATTCAGTTAAGTTGATTGCATACCCAATGTTAGGTGAAATTATAAAAATAACCATAGAGTAACTGTTCAGGCTCTACCAGGTGCTTCACATTAATTCTTTCCAGTGTTGCTTAAAATAACCTGTGAAGTCAGTGTTGTTATTGCACCCATCTACAGATGAGGAAACCTGGGCTTTAAAAGGTTAAGTCACTTGCTAGTAAGAAGTGGTGGGTGGGGCACTGAATTCCCTACCCTGTGCTTAGATAGTTGCTATGTAGGGTACACTAGTTGCCATTGTAGACACCAAATATTGTCTCTTACTTCCACAATACTGTCAATTTCTGAGCCTGCTCATAGCTTTTCTTTTCTTTTCCTTTTTTTTTTTTTTTTTTTTAGACAAAAGTCTTGCTATATATCCATTTTGGAGTTAACTGGCACAAACAAATCTCACTGCAACCTCCGACTTCCTGGTTCAAGTGATTCTTCTGCCTCAGCCTCTCGAGTAGCTGGGATTACAGGCACACACCACCATGCCCAGCTAATTTTTGCATTTTTAGTAGAGACGGGATTTCACCATGTTGGCCACAGGATGATCCCGATCTCCTGACCTCATGTTACTCCCGCCTTGGCCTCCCAAAGTGCTGGGATTACAGGTGTGAGCCACCTCACCTGGCCCATAGCTTTTCTTTTGTGGTAGAGTTTAAGACATAAAATCTGAATTCATGCCTACTAATGATTGCTAAATCAGGCCACCACGTTCAAGTCCTGGTTTCACCACTTAGTTCTACGGTCTTGAATCAATGACTTAACCTCTCTGTGCCTGGCTTCCACATCTCCTAAGTTGGAATAATATTAATATGCATCTAATAGGATTGTTGTGAGAACTATATTAGCATTATTCCAGTTTAATGGATGTGGAAGCCAGGCACAGAGAGGTTAAGTCATTGACTCAAGACCACAGAGCTACTGAGTAGTGAAATCAGGGCTTGCTCCCTCATCTGCCATTTCTCTGTGTTTCTCTGTTTGTGGAAAGCACTGTTCTACCCAGACAACCAGACACATAACAGCCTCTTGCTCAGATCAAGAGCTATGTGCCATCGAGTTGAATTCCTTTCAGTCTAGTCCCTGCGCTGCTGTCTGTTGCCACTGAGACTCTGCTGAGGTGTACTCACCCTCTCTACCCAGAGAGAGCACCAGCTACCTCTTTCACCGCTCATCTTTTACCCCTCCAACCCACCCTCCAGAGTTCTAGAAGTGACCTTTTTGAAAGGTAAATCAGTTCTTGTATAGGTACCTAAACCTCCCACCAGCTGCCTCTGAGCATGGACTCCAGCCTCCCTCTCCCGCCTGGGTCTCTCGTCCTGCCCACCCAGTGCCGGAACTGCATCCAGCCTTGTTCAGCCTGGCCACACAGCCCCGTTGAACTCCCTCTTGCTCCCTCGGTGCATATGCCGATTGGCCTCTCCTCCCTCCCCTGCTGTGCCTTCCTGCTATCCTCCCTCCTGAAGCCTGACATCTTTCTCAAATCTCTGTTAAAGAATAACCTTTCAGAAACCATTTCTGACCATCTGTCATCCTGAAAGTAATAGTAGCTGGTATTCACATAGTGTTTACTGCGTACCAGACATTGTTCTCTAAGAACTCTTTGCATTTACTTATCTAACACAACTACCTTTTCTAAATTTTAACAAGGGAAGACTGAGGCATGGGGAGTTTAACCTGCCCAACATCATACAGCTAATAAGAGAGAGAGCCAGGATTCAAGCCCAGAGTCCACATTCCTGGCTGCTTATAGCGTTGTGGCCTTGAGCTCTGGGCATGTCTGCCCTCCACTACTGATAAGGGCAGATGAGGAAGAGGTTTTATTGACCTTTGGTACCCCCAAGGCTTAGCATCTGGCACATGGAGGCAGTTGTCCAATTCTTGCTGACCATGCCTAGCTCCTGCTTGTCAGCTGTTAATCAGTCTTGGAAGCACTTAGTGCATAGCACAGCTTCCTTCTAAAAATGAAGGCTAATGTTGAAATGTTCAGCTTCAAACCTTTCACGATCATTCAAGGTGGAGGAAGCTAAGGGTCACCAGGAGTGCTTTGGACTCCGCCGTAATTATTGCAGACCCCCAGCAAGGTCTTCTGGATTGGCTGTGGTTGAGATGAGGATGAGTCTTCACTGGATGGACTGGTAGGACATCTCGTCCTATAGGATCAGTGAGTCATTGTGTTACTGACTTCAGGAGTTAAAAAGAAAATCTTAGGAGATTTGTGAAGTTCATTAAAATGACCACTGCAGTAATTGAACATGTAAAGCTAGGTATACATACTGTGCTCAGGGCTTTGTATATATGGCATGTATGTATTATATCCAGTGATCAGATGAGGAAACGGAGGCTTGGGGAGGATAGGTCACTCCTCCGTTCTGTTTTTGTGGGGTACATTGCCTCCCTGTGTTAATCTTCAGAGATTTTTTGCTTGTTTTGAGAGGAAAGAATGTTGGAGTGATTTGCTTGATTTTGGTTTTGAAAGGCATGTGTCTCAAACTTGTTGTAGGTGGAAAGTGAGACCAACGTCCTGCAGGACGGCTCCCTCATTGACCTGTGTGGGGCCACTCTCCTCTGGAGAACAGCAGATGGCCTTTTTCATACTCCAACTCAGAAGCACATAGAAGCCCTCCGGCAGGAGATAAATGCCGCCCGGCCGCAGTGTCCCGTGGGGCTCAACACCCTGGCCTTCCCCAGCATCAACCGGAAAGAGGTGGTAGAGGAGAAGCAGCCCTGGGCCTATCTCAGCTGTGGCCACGTGCACGGGTACCACAACTGGGGCCATCGGAGCGACACGGAGGCCAACGAGAGGGAGTGTCCCATGTGCAGGACTGTGGGCCCCTACGTGCCTCTCTGGCTTGGCTGTGAGGCAGGATTTTACGTAGATGCAGGACCGCCAACTCATGCTTTCACTCCCTGTGGACACGTGTGCTCGGAAAAGTCTGCAAAATATTGGTCTCAGATCCCATTGCCTCATGGAACTCATGCATTTCATGCTGCTTGCCCTTTCTGTGCTACGCAGCTGGTTGGGGAGCAAAACTGCATCAAATTAATTTTCCAAGGTCCAGTTGACTGACACCCTTGACAGCCATCTATGACTTTATTAACAGGTTACTGTGAAGATTTTGCCACTAACTCTAGATTTTACCTTTTTGTAATGCTGTTTATTAGGGGAGGGTGACTAGGGCTGGGAATAGAGAGTGGGGACACATGATGAAACATGGCAGGAGTGTAACAGATACCAGTGGTGTTTTGCATGCTCAGAGCAGCGGCATCGTCATTGAAGTCTGCTTGATTAAACCATCATAATATCTTTGTAATAACTGGATTTAAAATGCCATGCTTTTATTTTTAACCTTGGGTTTTTAACCAAGTTTGTTTTTTGCAACATTGGACAAGACTTTAAATCATATTTTACAGATGTAGAAGAAATGTATTCAAAAGGTGTGGGCTCATGAAGTTCAGCCTTCAGTGCAGTGTGTGTAGGTGTTACCCGAAGGGCACACAGTGTCTAGAATTTCTACTTGATCATGGCACATACCTGACCAGACACCAGAGGGGCAGCTCTGTACAGTGTGACTGGTGGACAGAAGGCCTTAGGCACAGATGGTTTTGAAATCTGGGGCTTCTTCCTGATTTATTTTTCTGACTTGGTGGAGAGAATGCTCATGTCTTGTGGGCCTTTTTTTTTTTTTAACTTCAGTCGAATTTACTTTAGATACTCATTCATCAAATACATGGCACTTCACGAAGAATTTTCCATAACTTTTTAGCCTTCCTGTTTTTATTTCTGCCTAATATGATTTGCCCCTGATACTCATCTTGCACAGCCAGAACTCTTTGGTTGATTAAAATATATCAGCTCTTAAAAACTCATTAACCGAGAGTAATTACAGTAGTAGACATGGTCTGGATACTACATGAGCACGTTTATTTGCTGACTGAATTGTTGAAGATTTAAGAATGATTAAAAATAAGCTTTGACTTTTTAAAACCACTTGGGGTTTTATAGGCTTGGGGTTTTTCTTTTTTTTTGTTAAGAAAGCCAAATTCTGTGAGCCTGAAAGCAACCAATCACAATGATACAGTCATTTTTGTGCGCTCCCTTTTCACCATCTGTCACCTTCCCTTGCAGCTTAAGGAGCCCTGTAAGTTTTGAAAATGTTTGCAAATCAAACTCAATTTAAATGGGATCATTAGGTATACACGACACCAAGTGGTACATCTGCAGAGATCATTCAAAATTCCTAATTTTGAAAGAGCAAATGATCCCATTTAAATTGCTGAGGAATAATTAAATCAGAATTTCATATGAGCTCCACCATTCCTCTGTTACTTTCATTTCATTTGGATTAATAATTCTTGGATGCTTGGCACCAGTCGTATCAATGCTCCCAGAATGTAAAGATCCTTTAGGACATGAGACTGGTTGGAGCTGGCTGAGATAAAATAAAACCCTGCCACATGGAGTAAGTATTTATTTAAACTAATGTTCTCTTAATTTGACCATTGCAGATTTGGGTGATTTTTTTTAACCTTTGTAAATATATGTAATTTATATGATTCTAATGTACTGTATCCATACTTGAATTGGTTTTTTTCATATTTTGCCTACTGGCAAATATTTTGCCTATTTTCAGTCATTCTAACCTATTTGAAATACCCTCTGAAAGTGATACGATATATTACTCTTGATTGCTGCTGCTTACTTTGATGTAATATTTTTAAAGTTCAGCCTCTCAGTTTTGAAATAGCTTTATTTTTCAAGGGAGATCATTGTGTAGGATGAGGCATTTTTGGTTTTGGTTTTGTTTGGGTAAATTTTAAATGATGTGAAAATCTGACAGCAGTCCTCTTATGGATAGCTTGCTCTATTTGGTATAGCTTACTCTTCCTGCAGACAGAAAATGAAAGAAAAAAATGGACTTGACTAGAATAATATATTGAATGCCCTTTGATTTAGCCAGAGTCTCTGATGATTAGCTTTCGCTGATAGAGTATGTCTTTTCAGCCTGTAATTCTTTGTGCTCCAAAGAATGACAAAGGAGGCACTCACTGCCTTTTCTTGGTATATGCCTAAAAAGTGGTTGAAGCATTCTTGATGCCCTAAAAGCATCTTGTAAGCTAAATGGTCTTGCATCCAGAAAGGCCAGATTTTACCTACCAAGAAAAAATACATTTTTCCAGAGAGTTAGGTGTATCATAATTTCCCATTCCAAGTTCTGTTTTTAAGTCTACTCATTCTGCAATGTGACATATCCCCCAAAATGAAGTCACCTTCCAAGTTGGACACATGCCATCATTCAGCTTAAATGTAAGCTGAAATTTGGGTAATAATTTCCCAGGTCTTAGAAGGGGTAACAGTGAACCGCCCTCCATGGGCTCCACATCTTTTCCTTTGGCTTCCAAAGTGAGGTCCCGCCCACCCTGCCTAAGGAACTGCAGAGAGGTGGCAAGTCAGCAGAAAGGACGCCAGGCTCTTCATGGCCACTTGTAGGAGGATGCCTTTAAATTCTTTTTTTTTAGAGTTGAGTTTGTGAGAATAAAGAACTCTCTAACTCACCAAGGTAGAGAAATACAGTTCAGAAAAGTAATGTCTCCAAGGTCACTTCTTTTTTTATGTCTTGTTTGCCATCACTTTAAAGGACTAGCCCCACTCCCCCATGTGTATACGTAAGGAAATTGCAAAGCAATTTGTTGTCCTGGCCTGACTCTAATGCCTTTTGCAAGCAGTTTTCCAGAAGTAAAAGCCCCAGTGATGTATTCCCATAGAAATATTTTTCAGTTGTTTATGTCGTTTACTACAAAAAAATGATTCAGAGTAGATGGAGTACAACTCTGAGTATTTTTCTAGTCCGGAATTTTTTATTAATAATCGGTGCTGCCGGGTCATGCATGCTGCAACTCTAAACATTTCCTTTATTTGGTTCAGCTTTTAGCAAAAAGGGCTACAGTTCACCCTGCAGAGTAAGTATTAAGGTTTCTGGATTTTTTTCCCCCAACTGTGGCCCAAAATAATTAAAATCTGTTAATATAAATAGCATATTTATCATTCCTCTATAGTTAATTATAGACTTTGGTACCTTTGTGCCTCAGGGAAGCCACGTGATATAACTGGTTATAGAATTTCAGAGTTAGGGTTTAAAGAAAGGAGAAAGCCATTGGAAAAATGATGGGCTCCATTAAGGAGACTAATGAATCTGGATGCAGAAATATGCCAGAAACTGGCATAAACATGATTGTAGTAAAATTTATTTTCCAGAACCGATAAGGAAATTATTTTAAGTTATTACGTATACTGTATTGGGAAAGTTGAGGAGAACTCTTTTCTTCATAAACCTTCAATGTCTTTTTTTTTTTCATGGAAAAACTCAAACCTGTTATTTGGGAGCTCAGTATTGTGTGGGCACTTTTGAGAGTTTTCTGCTTAATTGAAGTGTAATACAGGTCATACAATTGTTGCCCATAGTTGTATGGTTTTGCTCCACTTCTTTTCTTTTTTAAAGTCATTCTGTTCTTTAGATGTGCTTGAAAAGGTGTGTGATTACACCATTGTTAATGCTGGATAAAAACTAGCTATCTTCTTGCAGTCTTGCCTAATACAGTGGAATTTCTGATAGACAAAACACAGGACTTTGATTTTATGCCAAATCCAGCTCCATCCCTTTACTGTCAATCTTCTGTCCCAGTAGTTTAGCCTTTGTGGCTTAGGGTGTGATGCTTCTCTTTCTGTGCTGAGAAAGCACAGCTCTGCTACCATTTCTTTATCATTCAAAGGCCAGTGAGACAACTTCAGAATCTTTTTAAAAGAATGCAAGCATCATTGAAGCAGTAACACACAAAAAAAGTTGTGTTTTCTTTTTAGTAAAACTTAACATCCTTTCAAATAAGTTTTTGCCCTCATGAAGAATCCCTAGAGGAAGGTAAGGAAAATATTTTCCAGTTTTACTTGACAGTTTCTAAACATGTTTCTGAACAAATAAACTCGATGAAAAGAAAGATGTTTCTTTTTAGCTGAGATGACAGATTGCTTCTCTGTATTAAATAGTCTAGAAGTTAAGGGGATGGTCACATTTACCATGTATTGTGTTATGAGCAGTTAAATTTTATGAATATATTTGTAAAATTGTTGTTTTATATTTCATGTCAAATTGAAAAGTTTATTTCTTCACTATTGTACCTGTGGAAATACAAGCCATTTTACAGGAAAAAAATCTTCAAAAACTATTAAATGGATTTCAGTCTGTTTGTGAGTCATTGTCTTCAGACTCTGGTTGTCACCGAGTTCATCAGGACATTGAGTAGGAAGCTGATACAAGTAGAATTGATGTTTTTCACTTCTCTAACTTCCAAGTTAATCTCAAACTGCTGAATTTATTATTTTATATTCTGCACAAATTTAAATCTGGATTCTGAAAATCCCTACATTTTTTTAATTAAAGAAGTTTTCTTTTTTAAAAAATATATATTTGATTGCACTTTAGGTCCTGGGGTACATGTACAGAACATGCAGGATTATTGTATAGGTACACACATGGCAATGTGGTTTGCTGCATCCACCCCCACCTCCCGTCACCTACATCTGGCATTTCTCCCATGTTATCCCTCCCCAATCTCCCTACCCCCCCATCTCTCCCCTAATCCCCACCAACAGACCCCAGTGGGTGATGCTCCCCTCCCAGTGTCCATGTGTTCTCATTGTTCAACACCTGCCTATGAGTGAGAATGTATGGTGTGTGATTTTTTGTTCTTGTGTCCATTTGCTGAAAATGACGGTTTCTAGATTCGTCCATGTCCCTACAAAGGACATGAATGCGTCCTTTTTATGGCTGTGTAGTATTCCATTGTGTTTATGTGCCATATTTTTCTTATCCAGTCTATCATTGATGGGCATTTGGGTTGGTTCC